>OY747719.1:7500-267500 GCA_963556495.2 Valencia hispanica
CTTTTTTATTTTATTTTTTTGTTTTTGAAAAGAACATTTCATTTTACAACTATTTCATTTCACACTAGGAACATTTCACATTAAAAATAAATTTCATTTCACATTAAAAACATTTCATTTCACATTAAAAACATTTCATTTCACATTAAAAACATTTCATTTCACATTAAAAACAATTTCATATTAAAAACATTTCATTTCACATTCAAAACAATTTCATTTTACATTAAAAAATAAAAAATAAATTCCTTTTATAAATACACATTGATAATTTTTCAAACACTATACACATATATTTCTCTAAGCATACAAAGGCGAACCCAGTGTAGAGGAATTTCGTGGATCAGCAACATGGGGGATGAGTGGCAGGTGGTCAGACGTGGGAGGAGGCGTCAGCGTCCCATGCAGCGCGACCGTGGCCGCCGGGGTGATTTCTTTGGAGGGCAGGCCCGTGCACCACCCAACTTCGTAAGGAGTAGGGGTCCTAATCTTCGCCCTAACCCTAACCCTAACCCTTACCCTACCCTACCCTACCCTACCCTACCCCCTTCCGTTCCGGAGATACTGTCAAAAAGTGGGCGTGGCCATCCACGGGAAGGTCGTACGGTCAAACGGACGTCAGAAATCGAAAGCCAGACCAAGTAAATGGGGGGGTAGAGCTTGGTCCCATGTCTCTAGCACCTTCCTATCAGGATGCTCGACGGCCACCGACGACCCCCAGACCCCATGAAAAACCCCCTTCACATGAAAAATCCATTCCTATGCAAATCTCCATTCAAATACAAAGTCCTTTCACATGTAAGACTCCATTCCTGTCAAAAGTCCATTCCTGTCCAAATTCCCTTCTTATACAAAGTCCATTCCTGTCAAAAAGTCCATTCTTATGCAAAGTCCATTCCTATCAGCAGTCCCTTCCTGTGTAAAGTCCCTTCCTATGCAAAAGTCCATTCCTATCAACAGTCCCTTCCTATGTAAAGTCCATTCCTGTTACAGGTCACTCATTTATTTTGATTATGCCTTGCCCTGATGCTTTTTACTAAACCTAAGGTCCGTGGAATATGTGCTTGACTTAGGATTAGGGAAAAAAGTCAGGGAAAGGCATGAAATTGAAGAAAGCGCCAACTAGTGGATGTCAAAATCTGAAAAAATCACTCAAGAAAAGTATACCAATCGACTCCAAATGGTCTGAAACGTGCTCATAACTACTTTTTGGACGAACGATATCGGACTCCGACACTTAGTGAATTTTCGACATCTCCCAGTCCCATAGAAACCAATGGGGCGACTTTGACGACTCGTAACTCCCGAACCGTACGTCGTAGAGACTTGCAACCAAGATCCGTCTGCCATAATTCGACCATTCTGAGCAAGCCTGAAGTGTCCCCATGTCTCTACGACCTTCCGTTCTCGAGATACAGACCACCGGATGTCAAAAAGTGGGCGTATCTCAAGAACGGAAGCTCGTACGGTCAAACGGATGGAAGAAATCGAAAGCCAGACCCGTGGTACCGGGGGGTAGACGCTGGTCCCATGTCTCTATCACATTCAGATCAAAAGTTATAGCACTTCAAAGTTTGGTCAGGGGGGGGTACCACGACCTTATAAACCCCATATACCTATCTACATGTATGAAAAGTCCATTCCTGTCAAAATTCCATTCCTATCAGCAGTCCCTTCCTGTCAAAAGTCCATTTCTATGCAAAAACTCCATTCCTATGCAAATCCCATGCCTGTCAAAATTCCATTCCTATGCAAACTCCCTTCCTATCAGCAGTCCATTACTATGCAATGTCCATTTCTATGCAAAGTCCATTCCTATGCAAAGTCCATTCTTATACAAAGTCCCCTCCTATGCAAAGTCCATTCTCATACACAGTCACCCATCTATTCTATCTATGCCTTGCCCTGATGCTTTTTACTAAACCTAAGGTCCGTGGGGGGGCACTCAAACTCGCTTCCTATATGGACACAGAAGGATCACCATGAATCTCGCTTCCTATCTGGACACAGAAGCATCACAGACACCCTCTCTGGGCACGTTTGGAACCTGCGTGCCATCCCGCATTGATAGATAGGTCACACGGCCATGTTACCAGACATCAAAAAACAATGTTGAGTCTGGGAAGTCGCTCCGAATCATGCCATGTCGGGTGTCTACCAACCCGGCACGAGGCCCTGATTACAAATATCCAAGATCTGGCTCCATCAAACACTCCTATCTTCCATTTTGACCTTTTCGTTCGATCCTTTTTGGCCATTTTTGGAGTATCTCGGGAACCGTAAGTGCTATCGACACGGGGTCTTCGCCAGCGAGTCCGCCACCCCACAAAACCCCAGTGTAGACACTGGTTTCGTCCTCCTATCACTTTTAGTTTTTGACTTATCGGAACTTTATTCGATCCTCAGGTGGTGTTCATCCCTTAACCTAACCCTAACCCTACCCTAACCCTAACCCTAACCCTAACCCTACCCTAACCCTAACCCTAACCCTAACCCTAACCCTTACCCTAACCCTAACCCCTAACCCTAACCCTTACCCTAACCCTAACCCTACCCTAACCCTAACCCCTAACCCTAACCCTAACCCCCCCTTACCCTAACCCTTACCCTAACCCTAACCCTAACCCTAACCCTAACCCCTAACCCTAACCCTAACCCTTACCCTACCCTACCCTACCCTACCCTACCCCCTTCCGTTCCGGAGATACTGTCAAAAAGTGGGCGTGGCCATCCACGGGAAGGTCGTACGGTCAAACGGACGTCAGAAATCGAAAGCCAGACCAAGTAAATGGGGGGGTAGAGCTTGGTCCCATGTCTCTAGCACCTTCCTATCAGGATGCTCGACGGCCACCGACGACCCCCAGACCCCATGAAAAACCCCCTTCACATGAAAAATCCATTCCTATGCAAATCTCCATTCAAATACAAAGTCCTTTCACATGTAAGACTCCATTCCTGTCAAAAGTCCATTCCTGTCCAAATTCCCTTCTTATACAAAGTCCATTCCTGTCAAAAAGTCCATTCTTATGCAAAGTCCATTCCTATCAGCAGTCCCTTCCTGTGTAAAGTCCCTTCCTATGCAAAAGTCCATTCCTATCAACAGTCCCTTCCTATGTAAAGTCCATTCCTGTTACAGGTCACTCATTTATTTTGATTATGCCTTGCCCTGATGCTTTTTACTAAACCTAAGGTCCGTGGAATATGTGCTTGACTTAGGATTAGGGAAAAAAGTCAGGGAAAGGCATGAAATTGAAGAAAGCGCCAACTAGTGGATGTCAAAATCTGAAAAAATCACTCAAGAAAAGTATACCAATCGACTCCAAATGGTCTGAAACGTGCTCATAACTACTTTTTGGACGAACGATATCGGACTCCGACACTTAGTGAATTTTCGACATCTCCCAGTCCCATAGAAACCAATGGGGCGACTTTGACGACTCGTAACTCCCGAACCGTACGTCGTAGAGACTTGCAACCAAGATCCGTCTGCCATAATTCGACCGTTCTGAGCAAGCCTGAAGTGTCCCCATGTCTCTACGACCTTCCGTTCTCGAGATACAGACCACCGGATGTCAAAAAGTGGGCGTATCTCAAGAACGGAAGCTCGTACGGTCAAACGGATGGAAGAAATCGAAAGCCAGACCCGTGGTACCGGGGGGTAGACGCTGGTCCCATGTCTCTATCACATTCAGATCAAAAGTTATAGCACTTCAAAGTTTGGTCAGGGGGGGTACCACGACCTTATAAACCCCATATACCTATCTACATGTATGAAAAGTCCATTCCTGTCAAAATTCCATTCCTATCAGCAGTCCCTTCCTGTCAAAAGTCCATTTCTATGCAAAAACTCCATTCCTATGCAAATCCCATGCCTGTCAAAATTCCATTCCTATGCAAACTCCCTTCCTATCAGCAGTCCATTACTATGCAATGTCCATTTCTATGCAAAGTCCATTCCTATGCAAAGTCCATTCTTATACAAAGTCCCCTCCTATGCAAAGTCCATTCTCATACACAGTCACCCATCTATTCTATCTATGCCTTGCCCTGATGCTTTTTACTAAACCTAAGGTCCGTGGGGGGGCACTCAAACTCGCTTCCTATATGGACACAGAAGGATCACCATGAATCTCGCTTCCTATCTGGACACAGAAGCATCACAGACACCCTCTCTGGGCACGTTTGGAACCTGCGTGCCATCCCGCATTGATAGATAGGTCACACGGCCATGTTACCAGACATCAAAAAACAATGTTGAGTCTGGGAAGTCGCTCCGAATCATGCCATGTCGGGTGTCTACCAACCCGGCACGAGGCCCTGATTACAAATATCCAAGATCTGGCTCCATCAAACACTCCTATCTTCCATTTTGACCTTTTCGTTCGATCCTTTTTGGCCATTTTTGGAGTATCTCGGGAACCGTAAGTGCTATCGACACGGGGTCTTCGCCAGCGAGTCCGCCACCCCACAAAACCCCAGTGTAGACACTGGTTTCGTCCTCCTATCACTTTTAGTTTTTGACTTATCGGAACTTTATTCGATCCTCAGGTGGTGTTCATCCCTTAACCTAACCCTAACCCTAACCCTACCCTAACCCTAACCCTAACCCTCTAACCCTAACCCCTTACCCTTACCCTCTACCCTTACCCCTACCCTACCCTACCCTAACCCTAACCCTTACCCTAACCCTAACCCCTACCCTACCCTAACCCTAACCCTAACCCTAACCCTAACCCTACCCTAACCCTACCCCCTACCCTAACCCCCCCTTACCCTAACCCTTACCCTACGTCGTAGAGACTTGCAACCAAGATCCGTCTGCCATAATTCGACCATTCTGAGCAAGCCTGAAGTGTCCCCATGTCTCTACGACCTTCCGTTCCAGAGATACAGACCACCGGATGTCAAAAAGTGGGCGTATCTCAGAACCGGAAGGTCGACGGTCAAAAGGACGTCAGAAATCGAAAGCCAGACCCGTGGTACCGGGGGGTAGACGCTGGTCCCATGTCTCTATCATGTTCCTATCAAAAGTTACAGGACTTCGACGGCTCTGGGGGGTACCACCACCTTATAAACCCCATATACCTATCTACATGTATGAAAAGTCCATTCCTGTCAAAATTCCATTCCTATCAGCAGTCCCTTCCTGTCAAAAGTCCATTTCTATGCAAAAACTCCATTCCTATGCAAATCCCATGCCTGTCAAAATTCCATTCCTATGCAAACTCCCTTCCTATCAGCAGTCCATTACTATGCAATGTCCATTTCTATGCAAAGTCCATTCCTATGCAAAGTCCATTCTTATACAAAGTCCCCTCCTATGCAAAGTCCATTCTCATACACAGTCACCCATCTATTCTATCTATGCCTTGCCCTGATGCTTTTTACTAAACCTAAGGTCCGTGGGGGGGCACTCAAACTCGCTTCCTATATGGACACAGAAGGATCACCATGAATCTCGCTTCCTATCTGGACACAGAAGCATCACAGACACCCTCTCTGGGCACGTTTGGAACCTGCGTGCCAACCCGCATTGATAGATAGGTCACACGGCCATGTTACCAGACATCGAAAAACAATGTTGAGTCTGGGAAGTCGCTCCGAATCATGCCATGTCGGGTGTCTACCAACCCGGCACGAGGCCCTGATTACAAATATCCAAGATCTGGCTCCATCAAACACTCCTATCTTCCATTTTGACCTTTTCGTTCGATCCTTTTTGGCCATTTTTGGAGTATCTCGGGAACCGTAAGTGCTATCGACACGGGGTCTTCGCCAGCGAGTCCGCCACCCCACAAAACCCCAGTGTAGACACTGGTTTCGTCCTCCTATCACTTTTACTTTTTGACTTATCGGAACTTTATTCGATCCTCAGGTGGTGTTCATCCCTTAACCTACCCTACCCTAACCCTAACCCTAACCCTTACCCTACCCTAACCCTAACCCTAACCCTAACCCTAACCCCTAACCCTAACCCTAACCCTAACCCTTACCCTTACCCCTAACCCTAACCCCCTAACCCTAACCCTAACCCTAACCCCTAACCCTAACCCTAACCCTACCCTAACCCTACCCTACGTCGTAGAGACTTGCAACCAAGATCCGTCTGCCATAATTCGACCATTCTGAGCAAGCCTGAAGTGTCCCCATGTCTCTACGACCTTCCGTTCCAGAGATACAGACCACCGGATGTCAAAAAGTGGGCGTATCTCAGAACCGGAAGGTCGTACGGTGAAAAGGACGTCAGAAATCGAAAGCCAGACCCGTGGTACCGGGGGGTAGACGCTGGTCCCATGTCTCTATCATGTTCCTATCAAAAGTTACAGGACTTCAAAGTTTGGTCAGGGGGGGGTACCACCACCTTATAAACCCCATATACCTATCTACATGTATGAAAAGTCCATTCCTGTCAAAATTCCATTCCTATCAGCAGTCCCTTCCTGTCAAAAGTCCATTTCTATGCAAAAACTCCATTCCTATGCAAATCCCATGCCTGTCAAAATTCCATTCCTATGCAAACTCCCTTCCTATCAGCAGTCCATTACTATGCAATGTCCATTTCTATGCAAAGTCCATTCCTATGCAAAGTCCATTCTTATACAAAGTCCCCTCCTATGCAAAGTCCATTCTCATACACAGTCACCCATCTATTCTATCTATGCCTTGCCCTGATGCTTTTTACTAAACCTAAGGTCCGTGGGGGGGCACTCAAACTCGCTTCCTATATGGACACAGAAGGATCACCATGAATCTCGCTTCCTATCTGGACACAGAAGCATCACAGACACCCTCTCTGGGCACGTTTGGAACCTGCGTGCCAACCCGCATTGATAGATAGGTCACACGGCCATGTTACCAGACATCAAAAAACAATGTTGAGTCTGGGAAGTCGCTCCGAATCATGCCATGTCGGGTGTCTACCAACCCGGCACGAGGCCCTGATTACAAATATCCAAGATCTGGCTCCATCAAACACTCCTATCTTCCATTTTGACCTTTTCGTTCGATCCTTTTTGGCCATTTTTGGAGTATCTCGGGAACCGTAAGTGCTATCGACACGGGGTCTTCGCCAGCGAGTCCGCCACCCCACAAAACCCCAGTGTAGACACTGGTTTCGTCCTCCTATCACTTTTAGTTTTTGACTTATCGGAACTTTATTCGATCCTCAGGTGGTGTTCATCCCTTAACCTAACCCTAACCCTAACCCTTACCCTTACCCTAACCCTTACCCTAACCCTAACCCCTAACCCCTTACCCTAACCCTAACCCTACCCTAACCCTAACCCTACCCTAACCCTACCCTTACCCCCTACCCTAACCCTAACCCTACCCTAACCCCTTACCCCTTACCCTAACCCTAACCCTTACCCTAACCCTAACCCTACCCTTACCCTAACCCTTACCCTAACCCTTACCCCCTTACCCTAACCCTTACCCTAACCCTAACCCCTAACCCTAACCCCCTACCCTACCCTAACCCTACCCTTACCCTAACCCTAACCCTACCCCTAACCCTACCCTAGCGCCAATTCACAACAGATTTCATCTCAAGGCACTTAACAAGAAGTCATTTCAATACATTTATACAAACATTCCAATCAGTTAAAAAGTTTCCTATTTAAGGAATCCCAGCAGATTGCGTCAGTCATTGGCGTGAGGTTGGGCAGACTTTCCAACAACAGCAATCCTTCAGCAATCCCTCATACTGAGCAAGCATGTAGCGACGGTAGAGAGGAAAAACTCCCCTTCAACAGGAAGAAACCTCCAACAGAACCAGGCTCACTAGGAGCGGCCATCTGCCACGACCGTCTGGGGGTTTGAGAAGACAGCGCAGAGACAGAAGGAACAGAAGATCCGATATAAGAGTACTCTCTATGTTACATGCGCTGGCAATATACCGGATAATTATATCCATGCGCTTTTGTTCTGTCCACCTGTTAAGAGTTTTTGGTGCCAGATATGTGAGGGTTTATCAAAGTGTCTGAAATTAAACATTTTACCTTCACACTCAGTTTGCTTCTTGGGAAACTAAGATGGTGTCTCCAGGAACACAAAATTAGTTCAAATGATTTACATTGCCTTATTCATTGCTAAGAAAACTATCCTCCAGAACTCGGAAAAATAAAAATGTTCTTAATATTAATCAGTATTGAGCTCTCTAGTTGGACCACATTGGTCTTGAGACAGCCTCTGCCTCCACATCTGATGAATCTCTCTGGGCTCCTTTGATGGGTTCCATCACCAACTAGGGGGGGGGGGGGGGGGGGCTTTGGTTTGGTCGAATAGGACATTGTTGCTGATGTGGGGGGTTTTTGGGGTTGGGGGCACCTGGGAGAGGTCTTTGGAGGTGGGATCGCTAGGTGGATCGAGCGCTGGGTGCCGTGGCCCCCGCCTGGGGTGGGACTTCGATGGCTATGGGTGGTAACTACTGGTGGCTGGTTGCGGTGCCTTCGGGGGGTTGCACTGGTGGGCATGGGTTACTGGCCTGGTGGCCATGCTGCTCCTGGTGTTGGAAGGAATTTGATCAGTCTAATTTAAGGCCTCTCTTAAAGGGACAGACACCAATTTTATTTTCTGACTAATAGGCACTCTCAGGCTCTTGTTTCACCTTCCAGCATGCTCGTTCATTTCTGTAATACGAAGCAATAAGACGCAACAGACAACAGTTATAGATTTTATCAGCAAGACGTCTTCAGACGGGCTAAGTCCCCTTCAACTGAGCATTGAACTACAGCCCCGGACAGCTTTTATTGAAACACGAGTTACATGAAATCCCCTCCCCACATCTTTTTTCACAGAATAATGGTCAAAGCTTCTTCACATAAGGCAACGCGTAATTTTCTACAAACTTCTTGATTAATCACTGTTGCTAAGTGTTTCCACATGCACTGCAGAATTAGACACCCATAAAACAACTTTGTGCACTCTGTATGAACCCCAGACAAGTCATAAATTCAGCAGGAACATAATTTTTAAGGTGACATGCAAGTCATCTATCAGCAGAAACATACTTTTAAAGATCACTTGCCCCCTCACGCAGATGTTTTTTCCATTACCCCAGTTGGACAAGAAACAAGAAAGTTTTACACCCAAAATAACAAGAAAGTTTTACACCCAAAATAAGTGAACACTCTCATAAAACATTTACAGAATTTTTATCTCTTCACTGGGTGGGTCTAGGGTGGCCTTGGGTGCTTGGGGTTCTGGGGTATCGCGCCACCTGGCTGTGGACCTGGCTGGGGGTCGGCTGATGTGTGTGTCTCTGTTGCTTGTGCCGGTGTGTGGGGGTTGTGGTCAGCCGGTGGCCAATGTCTGCTGCCATTATTTTCCCCTCTCTGGGCCGATTCTCATTGCTTATGTTTGGATGGCATCCGCATTGTTTGCATGTTGGAGTGTCGGGCTGGTGGCTGCTGTGGATGGGTGGTGTTTCTGGGCCTGATCATTTTTTGGGCACTGGACTTGGCTCCTGGGTCTTGGTCTTAGCGTTTATTTTGGTCTGGTGTGTAACCGGGCCTGGTCGGGCTCACCGGTGGACTGGAAGTGCAGAGCAGGGGGTTTGGACCTGGATTCGGTCGCTTGCTGAGCCATCAGACAGCAGTTGTTGCTCTGCCGGGAATAGGGGGATGGTGAATGTCGGCCTGGTGTGTCAGCCGGGCATCGATCTGTTCCTGGTCCGGATGGAAACATTGGTGGATGAGTATAGATCTTCTTCTGGGATGGGGCCGGGGGGACTCCCTGGGGCTCCGTGGGACTTGGTGGTTCTGCAGCCATGGGTGGACGTGCCAGGGTCTCCCTCCCTTGGTAGATCTTGGTGAACGGGGGTGCCTATTGGAGTCAGTGGGGGAGCTGGATCCCTGGGAAGGCATTTAATCCCCCAGTCCTTCCTTCCTCATCTCGGGACACCTCTGTCTGCCTGCTCCATCACTTTACCACTCATGTAGGACCTTGGAGTGTAGGCATATCACTAGGGTGTGGGGATGGGGTTTCCATTTCCACCACCCCTTGACAGTCTGGGTCCCAATTTTAGTGTACAACTTAGACACTCTCACTCATAGCATTCTCATATGACACACATGTAGGGACTTTGGGGTGGCCAGACTAATTACCTTCAGAGGTAAAGCTGATCAATCAGCTTCACCTCTGGTGCTGGTGCCTACCGTTAAACTGCATTTCGACACTGATGGTTCGAAGTGGGGGTTGGGGGATGTGTGCCTGCCTTCTCCACATCACACCCCTCTGTTTTAAATGTACATTATAACAACACGCAACAGCACCATTCTCAAGCAGGAGGAAGGAGGCTAGGGGTCTTTCCACACCCCTGTTCGCTATTGGCCATCAAAGTTTGGGTTCCCAGAGGAGGAACAAGCGGTCTGGTTGGGTCCTGCGCTGGTGGGATGCTTTGCCACTGTGATGGCTTTGGCGGTCTGCTTGTCTCTATTCTAGAGGATAGGGGGACCACCTCCTGGCTCCAGGGGCTGGTTGCTCTGCTGGGGTATCAGTATCTGGACCTGGGAGTATAGAGTGTGTATGGGGAGTATGAGTGGGTGTACAGCGTCCTTTCTTGTGTGTCTTGGTGTGCAGGTGAGAGTGTATGTGTGTAAGAGGGAAGGAACATATGACTGTGTCTTTGTGTTCCTGTGTATCCGTCAGGTTGGGTCTTGGGCTGCCTTCTGTGGCTCGGCGGGGGTCCGGTGTCTCCACTTGATCTCCAGTTCTTTATGTTTCGTGCTTGGTCAATTCATTGGTGGGTTTGGTTTACCATGGTTGGATGCTTGGTCTTGGTGCTCTGAGGTGTGCTGGAGAAAGATTTGGGAGCTGGTTGAGCTTGGTGTCTGGGTGGTGGTCTTGACCTGGAGATCCTGTCCATCCGCTGGGGCTATTGGTGTGGTGCCTTGGCATGGGGTGGTGGGGCCATTGGGAAGTCAGCTGTGGGGCAGGGGCGATGCTTGTCACCCATTGACTGGCCGTGGCACCCACGGCATGGCCACGGGGGTCCCCATCAGCCAGTCCCTGGTCGGGTCCCTGCTGGGGGTGGGGCGCCCTTGGGTCCCAGGCCTGCAGGCCCATGGCTGGATCTGCCCTGTGGGCTCTCTTGGAGGGGTCAGGTCAGCCCTGCATTGTTCTGCCTGGGGGTCCTCTGAATGAATGAAAAATAAATAAATCCCACAGCAATTTCTAATAAACTTTTACACATATACATTACTCACAATAAGTTAGGGATATCATGAGAGACTCAGTGGATGTCATATGGTGTTTGTTTCACTTCAGAGATTTTTGGGATAGGGAGGCAATTGTATTGGGATGATAGTCACACCTCATTTTGTGTTTTTCACGTAATGGTCTCATTGTGTACAGTGTGCCTTACATATTGGGGCCAATGCCAAAAAGTACTAAAGACAACCCTTTTCAATGTGTCATCAATTTCAACATTCTGTGAGTTTAAAAAGCTGGTAATGTCAGTAAGTCATTCCACCTTAATCCTTCAAACAGCCATGAACACATAACGTCACTTCACGGATGAGCAATGCCACCTTGCCATAGCGCGCCTTCAGGTTGCTTGCAGCAGTCAGATGTTGCACGTACACTTGGTGTGTCTCAAAATGTAATCAGCAGACTTGCATCAAGACACAGAACTACTAGCAGAGTTCGTGATTGATCCAGAACTGGAGCCCCACAAGTGCAGACCGCAGCGATGACCAGTAACTATGGACCGATGCAATTAGACATCGTCATGCAGCTGCCACACAGTTCCTGGCCCGTTTACAAGATGTGAGTGGTACTAGGGTTTCCAGACAAACCATTCGCAACCGACTCCACCGCTTTGGTTTTAATGCCTGATGACAGTTGCAGGTGACTCCACTGACACCAAGACACCGCCGTGAACATTTGCAGTGGACACAAGACCATGAGACCTGGACAATGCAGCAGTGGTCTACCGTCCTGTTCACTGATGACTGTCTGGTCACCTTGCACAGAAATGATGGTTGTCAGCATTGCTGGAGAAGGCGAGGTGAGCGATACACCGAGGTCAACATGGTCCCCACGGTTAGCTTTGGTGAAGGAGGTGTAACAGTCTAGGCAGGCATCACCAGTCAGCGCAAAACGGATTTGGTTATTGTAGATGGCTCAGTCACGGCACATTCTTACCTTTATGATCCCCCAATTCCTCCAGCACACCTCCAACTTTCTGTTCATGGATGATAATGCTCCCCCACATCGTGCCAGAATTGTCACAGCTCAACTACAGGAAGTCGGAGTGCCTCATATGGTATGGTCAGCAATGTCCCTTGACCTGAACTCCATAGAGCATGGGTCTCCAATTCCGGGCCTCAAGGGCCGGTCTCCAGCCAGTTTTAGATGCGTCTCTGGTCCAACACAGCTGATTCAAATCATCCAACTACCTCCTCAGCATGTCAAAGTTCTGCAGAGGCCTGCTAATGAGCCATCATTTGATTCAGGTGTGCTGAACCAGGGAAAGAACTAAAACATGCAGGAGACCGGCCCTTGAGGACCGGAATTGGGTACCCCTGCCATAGAGCATGTTTGGGACCAGCTGAAGCAGAGACTGAATGATCGTACTCCACCTCCACATGACTTGGCAGAACTGCGTGTAGCACTTGTGGAAGAGTGGAACGCATGGCCTCAGGACAACATTGTGAGGCTAGTGAGGAGCATGAGACGTCGCTGTCAAGCTGTCATTGCGGCTAATGGTGGATACACCCGCAACTGACATTGTCAATTTGTGTTATTTGGGGCTACCCTTGTTATTGTCTACATTTTTGGGGTAATAAATATTACACTAATGAAAATGGTGTTTCTTCTCATTCATTATTAGTAATATCAAATGATACTTTTACTTATTTAATTACAATTCTGACCAAATAGGAATAGTAATCATTTAAATAACAATATCCCTAACTTATTGTAAGTAATGTATATCAAGCGGAGTACAATAGCATGTTTTCAAGTGTTCCTTCAGTGACATTTCCGAGCAGCCATACCGGCAGTCACTCATCTCAGTTGGTGGAATGAAGGACAAATTATCCCCTATCTGCCAACCAAATGGTACAATAATTAATTCTTAATTCTTCTGCAGGTATGTTAACTTTTCATCATGAATTCTGTTCAGTTGAGTTGGTTTATATAGCCACAATTCACAACTAATTTAATCTCAAGGCACATTAAAAAAAAAACACCTGCAGTTTATATACGGAAATAAATCATAAAATCACTTCAATCATATAGACAGACAAATTCAGTTAAACACAAACCAATAGTTGAACAACTATGGAATCACCTCTTTTTAGGTCAAAGAAGAGACAAGAGAATTTAGCTGGTTTACACCATGACAACATTCTAAACTCATACTCCAAGAAATGTAACTATTTTTTAATTCAAACTCTGGACCAGAATCTCAAAAAACTGCTTTAATTAGTTAGTTTGTAGAATAAACATGTTGGTTACATTTAAATTGTGAAAATTGATTAAATCAATTACTCAAAAATGGACATTTCACATCTGTCCATCATTGTTTCTTAAAAACCAAAGAGTCCGTCCTATAGCTGTAATCCTCACGGAGCAGTGGACAGCAAGCTCACACTTTCTCATCACCATCATCTTTCTCAAATCTGTAGTCCACAGCACCACCACCTTTAGTTATATCAATTCAGGCTGCAACAATTGAAGCAGCTGTTATTTTTCCATAATATCCTTATCCTCTAATGCCAGGCCTACAGCTGAGAGTCGACACCTTGTTGGTTCTTGTAGAAACTGGATGCTCTCATTGTGAAAATCCTCTCCAAGCTTTGAAAAGCTTTTTGTTGGTGGGTCTTTCTAAGTTTCAATATTCTTTTGCAAACAGTTTAGTGTGAAAGGAATTGATAGACTGCACCTACTTCATCGGTGAGATCAAGTGCCACACTTCAAGTAGAGTACAGAGTATGCATACGTTGCATCCCAGCGAGGTAACACCAGCCAGGGATGGAGAGGTTCAAAAACATATGAATGCCCAGGAAAGAGAAACTAACATGGTACAATAAGTAATAATAATAATTAAAGTGATTATTGAAAAAAGCATATACAGAAATCATTAGTGCATGAATATTACATTTAAATATCAACAACATAAAACTTCTATAAAATAACTGAAAAAGTTTAAAGGATTTAAAATATATCTGCTGCAGTCAAATATTCAACACACCTTGATACCACCAGGAAGCTCCAAAATGTACCAAGAACACTTTATCAACGCTACACTGAGCTTACCTGTGGTTGTTAGGATTTACTAAAGGATGCTGGGGTAGTTACAAATTTTCTTTCCCAGCTAGGTCCAAAGCAAAACATAAAAAGCCATGTATCCTACTGACAGGTGAACTAAAGAAATGCCTTGCTGAAAAATGAATGTCTCTTGAGCTTTTTAACATTTTGTTACCTTCCAACCCCAAACTATTATGCATTTTATCCGGATTTCATGTGATAGATCAGCAAAACGTAGTTAGAAAAATAAAGTGAAAAGAAAATGAAATTGTTTTTCGGCTTTCTTTACAATTAAAAATCTGAAAAGTATGGCATGCATTTGTATTCAATACCAAATTAATATCCTTTCTCATCATCATTTTTGGTATTTAGGGTAATTTCTGAAAAAGACTTCAAGACCCCAGACTTATATATTTATGACCATAAGTGGGGTCCAGGACTGATGCCTTCTTTGAGTGTTTCCCACATGGCAAACTTGCATGTATTAATAGGGTGATTTCTGATGGCAATTTCAGTAACTAGAACTTATTTAGTTAGTTACAAGAACTTCTTTAGAATGAATTCTAGAATTGCGCTGCTCTCGGTGGCTGCATGTTGGAGTGGCTCTACATATTAAGTTTTGGATTTTTTGTACATTGGTTCCTCTGTTTTCTTGAGGAAGATTGCGTTTTTTTACCTGTATTCTTTCTAGTTTTTGGTGCTGTGAAGCTGGAAGGATCTCTGCTGTAAATTTGTCACTTTTTGATCACTTGTTATGATGCGTAACCATGGCAACAATGTGGTTTACAGCCGGGAACAGCTGATTAACATCGCAAAAACTGAAATAATACCTCAACTGAAGCCACAAATCCCTGATGAGTTAATAAGGAGGAGATGTGGATGCAGACCAGGAGCAAAAAGGAGACAGAGAAAGAGAAAGTTCAAACCATCTCTTCCATAGCTCATAATGGGTAACCTGAGATCACTGGCTAACAAGATGGATGAACACCAAGCCCTAACAAGGATTCAGCCAGAGTATCGGGAATAAAACATTATGTGTTTTACTGAGACGTGGCTGCAGGATCATATCCCCAACTCCAACATCTCTGCCAGGCTTCCTGACTGTACGAGCAGACAGAGATCTGAAAACGACCAGGAAAAGAAAAGGAGGTGGAGTAGCAGTGCTTGTCAACAACAGATGGTGTCATCCAGGACATGTTAGTGTGAAGTGTTGTCTCTGCAGCCCAGATGTCGAACACTTGGCAGTAAGTTTTCGTCCATATTATTTACCAAGAGAAAGAAGTCGGTTTTAATTTGGCAGTTGTTTACATTCCACCTTCAGCTGTTGCCGACAATGCATGTGATGTCATCAGTTCCGTTGTTGCTAAGCTACAGACCCAGCACCCAAATGCATTTCTGGCAATATCTGGTGATTTTAATCATGCCTCGCCCTCTACTACACTTCCAACATTTCAACAGTTTGTCAGCTGCTCCACAAGAGAAAACAAGACCTTGGATTTGTTTTATGCAAATATAAAGGATCCAAACATGTCCAAACTAAGACCCCCTCTGGGACAATCAGATCACAATCTTGTCTGGTGTATCAAAGATGAACAAGAAGCTGAATACAGAGAGCTGGTGGATCGCTTTGTGACATGGTGTGGAAACAATCCTTTTACCTTGAATGTGAACAAAACATAGGAGATGATTGTAGATTTCAGAAGAAACAGGGATAAGTCAAACACTGTTTCCATCATGGGAGAAGAAGTGGAGGTGGCTGAGGAGTATAAATACCTCGTAGTTCACCTTGAGAACAGACTGGAGTGGAGACTGAACAGTGAAGCCGTCTACAAGAAGGGACAGAGTAGACTCCAAATCTTGAGGAAGCTTAGGTCCTTCAAGGTTTGCAGCAAGATGCTGCAGATC
The DNA here is from genome assembly GCA_963556495.2 of Valencia hispanica. Lineage (NCBI taxonomy): Eukaryota > Metazoa > Chordata > Actinopteri > Cyprinodontiformes > Valenciidae > Valencia > Valencia hispanica. The sequence continues at coordinate 23,662 of OY747719.1, forward strand.
TTCTACAAGTCTGTTGTGGAGAGTATAATCTCTTCAGCCATCATCTGTTGGGGTAGCAGGATCAGAGCCAGAGATTTAAAAAGGCTAAACAACCTGATAAAGAAGGTTGGTTCTGTTCTAGGGACGACTGTGGAACCTCTGGAGAAGATGATCCAAAGAAGGATTCTTCATAAAATCAAAATTATTATGAACAACACTGAGCATCCTCTTCATGAGACTATCATACAACAACAGAGCATCTTCAGTCGGAGGCTTCTTCAGTTTCGCTGCAATACAGACCGCTACAGGAAATCTTTCCTGCCCACAGCTATCATCATCTACAACAACTCATTAAATAATTAATTATGTGAGCTATACCAACACTTAATTTCCCTCTGGGATCAATAAAGTAGTTTTGAATTGAATTTGAATTGAATTAAATTTAGTGTTATCAGAGTGAAGAGGGCAAAACAGGACAGAACAGCACACCACACTTTTCAGGTTTGGATTTTCATCTTCTTACTTCCACTTGGGTTTGTTGTTGTAACATGACAGAATGTGGAAAAGTTCAAGGTGCATACATTGCTTTACCAGGCAGTTTTGAATCATATGAGTTATGCATTTGGTGTCAGAGTTTCAGGTTGACTGTTAAAATAATGCTACTAACCGCCTAGTGGTATCAAGCTACCAACATACCTATTTCTCTCAGGTTCAGGCAACAGGAGGGAAAATAAAGAGGTGCTGTGGAAAGGAAAATGTTTAGGCACATGACTTAGAGATCAATCCAATCCTGGGGGAAAAAAAGATTTGATTTTCAGTAACCTTAATCAAAGAAAAATACCAGTGTTGTTTAGAGTTATAGCTTACATACCACTGACATTTACCATTGCCTGTTGTGTTAATAATAAATATTATTTTTACAATGACATTAGTAAAGGCAAGAATAGCCTATATGATTGGCACAAACAAAAAAACCCACCGGTATTGTCCTTTAAGCAAGAAGGCATTGGCTGTTCCAGATAAATAAAGTGCTAGCTAAGTGGAGTCTGTACATAATTCACACCTTTTTTGACTCGTCGTTTAAACCTTGGAGCCGTTGAGCCTAATGTTTTAGGTCACATTACCATTACTGGTGTTCATGTGACACAGCAGGGATGATTAACACAGAAGAAATTAAGTAACAGTCATGATTTAACAGACTTATCAGAGGGAGCAGTTAAAGGTAAATAACTTGCTGGAATAATGGTACATTATTGGCCGGATTATTCAAACCCTATCTGTTTGAAATATCAGCACAAGCTGAATCTCAACTACACCACATCCCTTGCAATCAGAGGGTCATAGGTGCTTTAAACATCTGTGTGATTTCTTCCTCTTTCCTCCACTATAACAGGTCAGGTAAGTGGCTGTAGACTGAGTCCAGCAGCATCTGGCTGGCTTCCTGGCTTTTGACTCCGGCGATCTCAAAAAGTCGGTCCAGCTTGTCCTCAGCTGTGGGGATCTCCTCGAGGACGTGCAGCTCCTCGGGGTTCAGGATGTGCAGCATGTCATCGAAGATTGGCTGCAGGTCACATGGGTCCAGACGGACCTGCCGGAGAACTGTGTCTTTCTTCTCTGGAGAGGGACACAGGGAGGAATAAAGTCTGTTGGATGTTTCATTTTTTAATTATGCTTGTGTTGCAATCTAACTTCAACCAACCATCCTTTCTTTACTAGGTTCATCAAATGTTTCTATTTCCAGCTATATCTTCATGTAAGCTAGGGGCACATACAATAATGATATTTAGCAAGAATAACCCAGGGGAACATTAAAGTTATGTCAGATGTTTTCTTAGCCAATGAATCAGCTGAAATGTCTCTACAGCTTAAACTTCGTTTTTGCTGTCTTACAGAGGAGAGACCCTGTATGTTTCTCCTTTTTCCTTTAAAAGTCTGCATTAACGTTGACTGATAAACGTACAAAATTAATCATAGCTAGAAATGTGCAACTAAATAAAGTTATGCAATGAAACTCTTATTTTACTCTATTGAACTATAGAGCAACTATAGAAGAAACTATAGAGAAACTATATAGAGAAACTATAGCAGTTTATCTACAGCTGAGAGGATGTTGGATAAGCTCATCAAGAAGGGGAGCTCTGTTCTAAGGTGCCCCCTGGATCCATTGCAAGTGGTGGTAGACAGGACTCTGGCCAAAAATAACATCGCTGATGGACAGTGTTTCCCTCCCCATGCATGAAGATGTTCTTGAACTAGAGAGCTACTTCAGTGACAGACTGGTGCATGCTATGTGCATGAAGGAGTCTTATCACAGGTCCTTCCTCCCAGCAGCTGTTGCACTCTATAACCATTGCTGCTCCCAACAAACCCAATAATGTTTACATCCCTGCTGTAATTTGCACTGTTTATCTCCCTTCAAGTAACATTTCTGCTGCTGTTATTTGCACATCTGTTTTTCACTGTTTATTTTTTTTACTTAAACTTTAAATAATATGTTTACTTTTTAATGCACAAATACACATGCACATTCTGTAAACATTTTTTAAAATTATCCTACTAAGTTGCATATTCAAATACCCTTTTATTTTTAATAACTCACTCAGTACTTTGGCTTTTTAATTTTGTCCTCAATGTACATATTATACATATACATTGTTCTTAATTCTTTTTATATACTTTTCTTTTTTGAATCTAATGCTTCTCAGATGAATTTCCTCTTTGTGGGACAATAAAGGATTATTCTATTCTGTTCTATTCTATTCTACAGAAAAGGGTCACCAAGAGAGTGACAAAGAACAAAACATGGTGAAGTCAACCATATCTCAACTTATCCTCTGCTTAGTGTATGATTCTGTTTGTTGGGCAGCCTGGAGTTAAAAAACTACAACTGAAAGTTTTTACAGTATTCAAGATGTGATCTAATTATCTAATGATCATATAACCAAAAAAAATATATATTCTTAACACTGTTGCTAAAATGGTAGATATATTTGTGTGATATTGATTATTATAGCAATGTATCACTACAAGTTCTGAGATATTTTTTTCTATCATGTCAAGATAGAAGACTTTGTTAGTGAGTGCATCTTTCAACAGCAATAAGGTCCATAACATGGTCTGCACTGAACTGAATGACTCACCTGAAACAATGCCAAGCTGAATGTAAACATCACTGATACTAGAGAAAAAACAGCTCACGTCATCATGACTACCAATAGCATCCAATCAGCCCAAACTCCTTATTTTATTTAAAACGCTAGTTGGTAGAATCCCTATTGATGAGAAGGGATTTTCCCAACCGTTGCCCATGCAGCGTTCAAGTACAGCTGGGAGACTAGGCTGTTGAAATATCAAAACAACTCCAAAGTGATTTAAGCTTGTTTTATTCTCAAATATGGGCAACGTATTATTTAAAAGGTGAAAAATTTACATTTTGACAGTGAAATAATCACACAACAGTCTAACGTCTTAATCATCTTGGAAGGAAGGTTACAATGAAACACACTTCTCAGCTGGTTGCAAGTTTTTATAATTTTAAAAAGGTCATGGAGGGACATGTGTGTGTGTATATATATATATATATATATATATATATATATATATATATATATATATATATATATATATATATATAAACAACAACCAGTTTAATTTGGTCCAGTTAACTGTATCCAAAACGCTGATTTGGTGAAGCAGAAACAGGAACTAATTCACTGCAAACGTGGTTCAGGCTGTTGTGTCCTTAGGCAAGACACTTCACCCATCTTGCCTGCTGGTGGTGGTCAGAGGGCCCAGTGGTGCCTCTGTATGGCAGCCTCAACTCTGTCAGTGTGGTCCAAAAATTTCAGGATGAATTGAAACTATGGATTAGGTCCCCTATATATATATATATATATATATATATATATATATATATAAAACCCTAACCCTTACAGAGTGTAATGGCCATAACAGACCACATGAGGGCACCTAAACATCAGTGATGTTTTTGATGGGCGTCTGGTTGTCTTGCAATCGGAGGGTCATATGTTAAATTCCACGTGTTGATGTAGCCCTGGGCAAGGCCCTTAACCCCAAGTTATCTATATCGGTTATAAATATGTGTGCATCTGAGTGCAAATGGGTAAATGTGACTCCGCAGTAAAGTGCTTTGAGTGGTCAGTATGACTAGAAAAGCACTATAAGTCCATTCCATGCACCATTACAATAACAATAAGCCAACATTACTGAGAATCTGAATCATTTGGAAGGGATGTAAATAACCTCAGACAGTTGAACTCCAAAGGCTCCTTTGTAATTAAGAATGTGTGCTGCCCACCATACCACCCCATAAAAGAGAGCTGTGATTTCAGCAACTGTAACTTTACATATGTCTAAGGTTTAAATAATATGCAATGTTTATTGTTACTTTTTTTTAATTGCACATGTTCAGTGCAGTGTGTAACCTACTTTCTGATGCTTGAGGCATTTACAACAAAGTTATCTGGTGACACAGTTTCTGTGTCAGACTGACTCACAGGAATGACTCCACAGAGAGCACAGAAAATTTTTTCTATTATCTGGACACACCACTATGCAATGACTAAAACACGTGAGTCATATTAAGACACCTATAAATTGACACTTTCTTCTTCATCGTTCTTTGTCTTCTATCAGGTGATGAAATAAAAAAACGGAATAACTAACAACAACTCTTGAAGATATTAAGGATTCTTTGAACATTAATAGTTTTTAATTATTTACACACCAGTGCTTTTAATCATTTTAAAAAGAATACCTATAATTATGTTAACATGAAAGTATGCACTGATATTTTCACACTAAAAAGGTAAGGTAAACAAACAATCATGCTGGCAGCCCCACCCATAGTAGCAAAGCATGACACGTAGAAGGGAGACCAAGTTCCAAGTTCTGCATTATGCATGATTATTTTAGAAGTCAGTGGAACACCCTGTTCGTGCTGCGTTCACCTCTCACCTTTGGTGATGAAGGAGCCGTTCCTACTGAGGGCAGAGTCTTTGCTAGATGTGGAGTCACAACGAAGGAGGGGTTCTGATTCGTCAGCGAAGAAACCTTTTGTGCGGTCCATCGGCGACTGCACGGTGCCCGCGGTGCCGGCTCGGTACACGCTGCCACTACTGATGCTTCCGCCACTGCTGTCCATGCTGCTGGGGGACTCCAACAGCTTGTGGATTGGACTGAGCCCTTGGCTTACATTCACTGTGGTTGTCAGCTGGTTGATGTCAAACTGCAGGGAGGAGGAAGACAGGAGGATTTTAACCCTCAACCAAACCTGAATGTGTTTAATATAATAGGAATTTAAAATTACCCGTTACCTTAGAGAATTTATTCATGATCATATTTTAAAAAGGTTTGAAACCCTTAATTGTTCTGGTTAATATTAAGTAACCAACAAGCAGCAACTCATAGAACTTGAAGCTAAGTTGTATTAGTGAAAGTGCCTTCAAAGTTGAAGAAATTACTTCAAAAAGTCCCTGACTCCCTGTTCTAACTTTCCATCATTAATCTATCCATTTTTTCTATCTACAATTTCAGGGTAATGAGAGAAAATCAGCTATTAGGAAGATAGGGGTTCTGGGTCAGTTTGGCCTTTTCAACAATTGCCGTGCTCTTCTCTTTATGTTCTTCTCTCTTGTAAACAAACCACTTTGTTCCTAAAGTACTTAATTTCTTTAAATATAAACAATTGTCAATATCTTATGTTTTGTCAGGCAGATTATGAATTAGGTTGAGATTGTCAAACTGAATTTGTGTCACAAGCAGAACATGCTTTAGGTAGCTAGCATGCTTATTATTGAAATTATTTAGAACTGGGGATACCTCTGACCACTAGATGGCAGCAAATAGATCCTATGTTATGTCTAGGATATGCGGGAACTGGTTTTAGTGGAATACATACATGACCCTAACTGTATGATGCATTGGGAAAATGGTCTAAAACAAGATCCATATCCGTTTTCTGTGTTTCTGTGAACAATGATAATTTATCATAAAAAATATAAAATTCTGATGTGATTTAATTGAATGGTAATTATTTTTTGAGGATATTCTTTAACAATTAATTTCCATTGGTTAAGGTTCTGATTCTTGATTGGAATAGCTGATTCTGGAAATATGACCTCTGATCAAAGGAAGACAACTTAAAGCAACTTCCTGCTGGCACATAATATTACTCATGTAATAAGGTTTATATTTTAAAATCTTCCATTGTCCATCACTTTATTATTCCCCCAAATAAGCTTGAGCAATTTTATGGTTCTTTATGGTACATGGTTTATGGCTGTGTGCTGCTGCTGCTGGATCTCTGGCCTGTGCTGTGCTGTGTGCTGCTGCCTCAGACTAGACCCGTAGCTCTTGGATATAACAAACAACCTTGGTATAAAACCATGTCACGTCGAGCAAAAAAAGGAGGACATGGTGTCTCTTGCCCAGGTACGTGATATGCTTGAACAACAGAAAACGTTTTTCCCAGAACTTGCTACTCGCAACAGCGCAATTTCAAGAGCTGTATGCAAACCTTGGTAGATGCATCAAACAAAAGAGTGGATAGACTCTCCAAAGAACTCAGTGAGCTGAGAGAGAGAATCCACTTCACACAAAAGGAGTTGGAAGACCTGACAGCAATGGAAAAAACAACCAGCCTGGTTAGTTCTAAAATGCATTTGGACATAGCTAAAATGAATGAAGTTTTCCTATCTCTAACAAGGAAGTCTCATTATCTAGAAGGGCAGTAACTTAGAAATAAAATTGTCATCGATAGTATTGAAGAAACCACTAACGAAAACAGGTATGAGTTGGAAGAGAAGGTACGGAAACTGAAGCTACATCTGGACCCCCGTTGCATTGATATGGAACATGTACATCGGGCAGGGAAACCTGTTACCAACAGAGAAAGACCAAGACCAATCATAGTCAAATTTCTTAAGTTCAGGGACAAACTTGCCATTCTGGAGAAGGCAAAACATCTTAAGGGATCTAACATATACATTAATGAGGATTACACTGAAGCTGTAAGGCAAACATGTAAGGAACTCTTGTCTGAGATGAACGAGGGTTGTGCTCGTGGGGACATAGCCTACTTGCGACATGTGTCTTTGTCCATTCTACCATCCACAAGCAGTCCATGAAGAACAACAGATCGATTTAACATGTGAATCGGATCACACTTGTATATATGTCACTCATATTAGCATTTGATCAAATCTCATGACATTAAAAAACATCTGTCAAAAATGTCAGACAGGTTTGAAACTCGTGAAGGTTTGATGTGGCAGAAAGTATATTAATTATGTTAAAGGTTAAGTCTCTTTGTTAACTGAGATATGCATTGTTATGTTGAACCAACATGTGAGAGCTCAAGGATACTTTCTGTGTCTTGAGTCACCAATATTGTTAGATGTCTGCATGCTGACTGAAGGACGTCGGAACAACTCCATTATCTGCACTCTGACCCAGAGCGTCTGAGTGGTGTCTTACTAACGAGGTTAAAAGTTATTCTATCTTACTGAAGACAGACACCTTGTCTATGAAGGAGGAGTCTTAGTTTTGTTCATTTCTATATAGTAAGATGTTAGGATGGGGGTGCAGGTCAGTTACTGCCATGCTGTATGTGCTGAACTCCTTGTTGATCAACAAGCCGAATTAAAGCTCTTGAACTAAGAAGGAATCCTTTCTCATCCTTGTTAAATAATATTTCCATAATAGGTTACTTGTGGACTATGCCAACGTCCATTCCATAAAAAATTTATGCCTATTAATAAGTTAAATGCTAACAATTGGTTGCACTGGACATGTGACCAATGCATTATGCTGTTTCCCTACCATAGTCCTAATAACTATAAATGCATTAGCCTCTTGCCTAGGATAAAAAGTCACAATTATCCTGATCAATTAGTTTTTAATCCATTTGACGTCAATGATGAAAATGACTAGCGGTACAATGGCTGTTTTGACCCTGACTCAAACTTTTTAAATTTGGTAATTGATGGGTCAGCAAATTGTAAATATTATGATGAGAGTCAATTTGACCCCCTCTGTGGTGCTCTCCCATTAGGTATAAATGTATTTTCTTCCTTTCATCTCAACATACGCAGCCTTCCCAAGAACTATGATATTTTAAATCACTATTTGTCCAGTTTGGATCATAAATTTTCAGTTATTGGCATTACCGAAACTTGGTTGGCTAAAGATGTGGAATACCTGAATGACTTAATCAATTATAAAGTTGTTCATTACCACAGAGAGTTAAGGGTAGGTGGTGGGGTATCCCTTTTTTGCATAAAGGTATTCAATTTATCCACAGAGATGATCTAACATTACAATCTCAATCTGTTGTTGCAGAATATGTTTTTGTGAAAATCCTTTTTTGTCCTTACTTTGGTGGAAAACATGTGATAATTGACTGTATATATCGTCCTCCTGAAACTGACATTGATAACTTTTCTGAGGCTCTTTCAATTACATTAGACCTGATAAACAAGGAGGGAAAGTTATGTTATATGCTTGGAGACTATAACATAAATGTGTTCATGAGTGAGAGACACACTCAAACAGGACATTTTTTAAATACTATGTATTCCAATTATCTGTATCCTTTAATCTATAAGCCCACCAGAGTAACAGGTACTTCTGCTATGCTAATTGACAATATTTTTACAAACTCTTTAGGTCATAAGTGTGGTGTTCTTTTTACAGATATCCGATCATTTGCCAATATCTCAATTTACATTTGGTGGTGCAAGCAAACACACATCTAATGATTATAGATGTAGAATATTTAGTAAGAAAAATAGGGTCCGTTTTAAATCTATGGTCAGTGATATATCTTGGGAAAATGTTCTGAAGAAATCTGATGTAGAAACTGCATATCAAATCTTTATGGACTCACTCAATTCAGCTTTCCATGAATGTTTTCCCCTTGTCAAATATGATAAAAAGAGGGACTCTAATCATGGTAAATCTTGGTTTTTCTGTAAAAAAAAATACATTATACAAAAAATTCTGATCTAACCCATGTCTTTTAAATTCAACGAATTACAAGAAATATAAAAACAAATTTACTCACTTACTGCGCATATCAAAAAGGAATTATTTTGCTCAAAAATGTAAGGAATCCGCTAGTAATATTAGATCCACTTGGAAAACTATCTACCAAGAATTAAACAAATCAAAAGCAGCTTCTCCACTCCCATCCCAATTCTTGATTGATGGGAGAATAATAAACAATTTGCACGATATATCCTGTGGTGTCAATCACTTTTTTGCTAAAGTGGGCGTTAATTTCTCTAGTATCATCAATGAGAGGTGTATGTCCATTAGGCTACTTGCGTGGTCAATATCCCCCTGTATTGCAATTGTTAGACCAAGTGTTACTGAAGTACAGGAAATAATAGCTAAGCTTAATAATTCTGCAGCAGGTCATGATGAAATCAGTGCATCACTGCTTAAGGAGATTACCGCTCACGTTGTACAACCACCTACATACATCTGTGGAAAGTCTATGGAAAATGGAGTTGTTCCTAAAAGTATGAAAGCAGCTAAAATTATTCCTCTTTTTAAATCTGGGGATTCTAGTAACTTCACAAATTACCGTCCAATATCAATTCTACCCTGTTTTTCAAAGGTTTTAGAGAAACTGGTTTACAAACGTATATTAGAACATTTAGATATACACAATATCCTCTATGAGCATCAATATGGGTTCTGAATGAAACACTCGGCATATATGGCCCTTTTACAACTTGTTGACAAAATTCATACTGCTATGAAAAATAATGAATTTGCTCTTGGTATCTTTTTGGATTTGTCTATTGCCTTTGATACAGTCAATTATGAAATTTTAATTAAAAAACTGAAGCAGTATGGTTTTCAAGAACAAACCTTGAAATGTCTGGTCAACTATGTGTATGATAGAGAACAATATGTATCTGCAAATGGTTCAGTATCTAGGAGGACAAAAATAATGTGTGGAGCCCCTCGAAGTTCTATTTTGGGACCGTTGCTGTTCCTCATATATATTAATGACCTTCCAGCTGTATTATCCACCTTATTTCCAATACTCTTTGCTGGTGACACTAATTTAATCTTGACAAACACAAATGTCAATTATCTTATCTCTGATGCTGACAGTGGCATGGAACTTATGTCAAAATGGTTTCAAGCTAATACATTATCTTTAAATATAAATAAGTCTAATTGTGTTGTATTTCTAACAACAACAAGAAATACTGCAAAGACACCATTAAAATTATAATCAATGAATCAGAAATTTCTCAGGTTACTACCACAAAATTTCTAGGAGTACTGGTTGATGAATGATTAAGTTGGAAAGAGCACATCAACCTGGTATGTGGTAAAGTTCCCAGATCGCTTGGTGTCATCAGGAAAATTCGCGACTTGGTTAATCAGAGCTGTCTACTCAATTTATAGTACAGCTTAATTCATCCACACCTCATATACTGCAATATTGTTTGGGCCAGTACATATGCCTCCAACCTCCATAGCATGTATCTAACCCTACAACATTTTCAAAACGACTAGATCCTTCTGCTCCCCTTTTCAAAAAACTCAATATAATAATTTTTCCAATCATATATCAAATAAGCATTTTCATCTTTAAATATATGTACACTACCGTTCAAAAGTTTGGGGTCACATTGAAATGTCCTTATTTTTGAAGGAAAAGCACTGTACTTTTCAATGAAGATAACTTTAAACTAGTCTTAACTTTAAAGAAATACACTCTATACATTGCTAATGTGGTAAATGACTATTCTAGCTGCAAATGTCTGGTTTTTGGTGCAATATCTACATAGGTGTATAGAGGCCCATTTCCAGCAACTATCACTCCAGTGTTCTAATGGTACAATGTGTTTGCTCATTGGCTCAGAAGGCTAATTGATGATTAAAAAACCCTTGTGCAATCATGTTCACACATCTGAAAACAGTTTAGCTCGGTACAGAAGCTACAAAACTGACCTTCCTTTGAGCAGATTGAGTTTTTGGAGCATCACATTTGTGGGGTCAATTAAACGCTCAAAATGGCCAGAAAAAGAGAACTTTCATCTGAAACTCGACAGTCTATTCTTGTTCTTAGAAATGAAGGCTATTCCATGCGAGAAATTGCTAAGAAATTGAAGATTTCCTACAACGGTGTGTACTACTCCCTTCAGAGGACAGCACAAACAGGCTCTAACCAGAGTAGAAAAAGAAGTGGGAGGCCGCGTTGCACAACTGAGCAAGAAGATAAGTACATTAGAGTCTCTAGTTTGAGAAACAGACGCCTCACAGGTCCCCAACTGGCATCTTCATTAAATAGTACCCGCAAACACCAGTGCCAACATCTACAGTGAAGAGGCGGCTGCGGGATTCTGGGCTTCAGGGCAGAGTGGCAAAGAAAAGGCCATATCTGAGACTGGCCAATAAAAGAAAAAGATTAAGATGGGCAAAAGAACACAGACATTGGACAGAGGAAGACTGGAAAAAAGTGTTGTGGATGGATGAATCCAAGTTTGAGGTGTTTGGATCACAAAGAAGAACGTTTGTGAGACGCAGAACAACTGAAAAGATGCTGGAAGAATGCCTGACACCATCTGTTAAGCATGGTGGAGGTAATGTGATGGTCTGGGGTTGCTTTGGTGCTGGTAAGGTGGGAGATTTGTACAGGGTAAAAGGGATTCTGAATAAGAAAGGCTATCACTCCATTTTGCAACGCCATGCCATACCCAGTGGACAGCGCTTGATTGGAGCCAATTTCATCCTACAACAGGACAATGACCCAAAACACACCTCCAAATTGTGCAAGAACTATTTAGAGAAGAAGCAGGCAGCTGGTATTCTATCGGTAATGGAGTGGCCAGCGCAGTCACCAGATTTGAACCCCATTGAGCTGTTGTGGGAGCAGCTTGACCGTATGGTACGCAAGAAGTGCCCATCCAACCAATCCAAATTGTGGGAGCTGCTTCTAGAAGCGTGAGGTGCAATTTCTCCAGATTACCTCAACAAATTAACAGCTAGAATGCCAAAGGTCTGCAATGCTGTAATTGCTGCAAATGGAGGATTCTTTGACGAAAGCAAAGTTTGATGTAAAAAAAATCTTATTTCAAATACAAATCATTATTTCTAACCTTGTAAATGTCTTGACTCTATTTTCTATTCATTTCACAACGTATGGTGGTGAATAAGTGTGACTTTTCATGGAAAACACAAAATTGTTTGGGTGACCCCAAATTTTTGAACGGTAGTGTATGTTCCAAATTATATTCCCAAACTTTGCAGTGACTATTTCAAAGTCAATTCACAATTACATAAACACAATACTAGAAAATTGACAAGACTTCACCCTCCTCAATATCGTACCACCGTTGGTCAATATTCCTTAAAATACAGAGGTACATTAATCTGGAATGATCGATTTAATAGTTCCATAGAGTTTTCCTCTTCTAACTCTTTTAACTTATAAGAGCAGTTTAAGGGACACTCTGATTGCTCAGGTCACCAAATAGTACACACACTTATACACAGGCGCATGTGCACATGCATGCGCACACACACACACACACACACACACGCACACACACACACACACAAACACACACACACACCTACACGTTTATTTTATTTTAGACTATTATTTGTTACATCATTATAATTTCTTTTATTTATATGGGTTTTTGTTGCTTTTATAGTTATTCTATTCTAACACAACTTGTGAAGCATAATATAGGTAGAGGCCCTGTATAAGGCCTTTTGGGTTTCTTGCATCTACCTTGCACTCTTTTGTTTTTATTTTCTTGTCTCTTTGTTTTTACCTTATCGTTGTGCAAATTAAATAAACTTCAAACTTCTTGGTTCTCCATCTAACCTCAATCCCTCCTCATCTATCTATGCTTCCTAATCTAGTGCTTTGTTATTGTTTTTTGAGGGGGGTCCTTGTTCTCCTTCTCGTTCCCCAATCACTATCCCTCACCTCCGTCACTCCATCTTGTCTCCATCTTTGGTGTGTGATCCAGTAGCTCTTTCATGAGCTCATCCCCAAACCAGTAGCAACTGGTTTGGGGATGAGCTCATGAAAGAGCTTCTTGATTTTCACTGCGAAGACCCACTTGGGCTGAAAGCGTATATAGCAGTAGAGGTCATTTAATCCCCAAGATAATTCATAGAACTTAGAGCAACTTCAGTTGCAGAATCCAATTTGTTAAACATTTTTGCTTACAGTATTAGAAACAAAAAGGCAGTTTACCTCCTTTGTTCTTTAAAATCTGGTTCGCTGTATTCTGCCAAAACACACATGCTCTGTTTAGCTGTCTAAGCTATGTACTGACTCAGGACAGTGACACCTTAAATACATTTTAGTATTATTCCTTTATTTAACCAAATAAAAAAAACTAATTGAGATGTAAAATCTAATTTCCAAGAGTGACCTGGTCCAAGACGGCAGCCCAAGAACAATTCAGAGAATTACACACACACATTCATACACACACACATATATATATGAAAGCAGCTATAGGATAACAGTGTGATCCACAGGGAACCATAAACAGCACCTCCAGGGGACAGGAAGTCATCTCTTGTAGCTCCTTGTTATCAAATGTTTCTAGTTACTGTTTCACAGTTTGGTACAATGTTCCCTCTAATTTTTCATGTCTCTGAGCAAACACACAAACGCTCTGAGCGGTCCCTTTGACCACTGTGAGCAACATCAGATGTGTGCACTGTGGTCATGCCAGCATCGCATCCATCCAGTTTACATAGTTTATTAAAATAATCAAATTACAGCATTTAAATTTATGTGAGAATACGTTTTAAATAAGTACATTATCCCACCTACAATGAAAATGACAAAGATCTTATCCATGACCTGTGTAGTGTTAACACTATTGTAAGTATACATGTCTCATTATAACTGTGGAGAAACATGAGCTGCCAAGTAAGCCAAGCTAACTATGAACTTAAATTTTGAAAACACACTTAACATTTCTATTATAAAGGTCTGACTTGTATTATAAGCATGAGCCATTGTGTGAAGCTCTTGCTGAACACTGGGAGAGGGTCCTGTAACTCTTTGTCTGCAAAATACAGTATATAATCACACGATTATTTGTATTTCTGCTACTCATAAACTGGTGACAGTATTTAATGATCAATTTTCATAAATGAACATTGTAAATAAATGACACTAGATAAGCACAAAACTGATTAAGGACTTAAATTTCACCTTATTTTTCATGTATCTAGTGGTTGTACACGTTGTCCAGGTTGGGGCCTCATCTGCTTGCAGCTTTGACTTTATGTGCATCATGATCTAAATGGTCCACTTCAAGACGATTTCTCAATGCTGTTTTAATACGATTCATTAAACTAAAGCCTCTTTCACAGTCTGCGCTGCATGCTTGAAATGTAGCACATTGATTAGCACTGTAAATATGTAGGCTATGTGAATTGGATCATTGGCTGGAGCAGCTAGCCACTGGTCACTCAGTGACATAAACTTTATTGTCTTGAAGCGAAATCTTTTAACCCCAATCCAGTGATAAAGTTACAAACTAAGACTGACAATAAAGAGCCCGTTTCTAAGAGGAATACAACAAAAACTTCAGATATTTTCAGATCTTTCTATAATCCCCTTTTCGTTAAAGAGAATTGCACCAAAGACGCTACAGACTTTCTAATTAAATCAAGCACATTTCACAGTGCGCTGTCAGCCGCTCTGTACATAGACGAAAGCGCTCCGCTTCTATAACAGGAGGATGTGAGTTTGTGTCTGGATTAATACATTTTTTTGTATGTTATTTGCATACCCATGTCTATCTTTAATCTTGACGCTGGAAAAGACTTCACTCGCAGACCACATAACCTATCTATCGGGTTTGAAAGAAATAGAATTGTGCTGTTCAAACTGTCCTAAAAATCAGATATAGGCAAAAATGTCAGACTGGATGCACATTTGCCTCCAGCGTGAACGTCTATCTGTAAAAGAAGATGTCTCACATTTTAACAAACGGATACACAGCAGAAAGGTCATGACAGCTAGGGTTAGGGTTGTGTGTTGTTACTGTGTTGTGTCCGTGTGCGGGTCTGTGCTACATTGATATGGCAATAACCATGGATAATGGGTTCGGGCGAGTGTATTTTTTTCTAATTGAACCAGTGCATATGCTCACTGATTAATACTGCAAAAAAGGGCAGAATTAATCCATTGCTTGTTGTTTTTTTTGTCTGTCTTTTCAATTCAGGATAGATTTTTTTTTGGTGTGCAGAGTGTAGATTTTCTGTGCGTGAAGAATGTGTCGGCAGCGCGCAATTGCGCACGCGCGCAGCTTAGAGGGAACATTGGTTTGGTCTATTGCTTAAATGCAGACAAGCGTAAAGACTAGGATCTCTGTATGTCAGTATCTTTAAAAAAAGCTGGATTCTAACCCTATGGAAGATTGAAAAATACTGGCAACAATACTGAAAACCATTAATTATTTAACTAAGGTTCTATGCCTACTTTACTCTAGTTTTTTGTGGGTGGGGGGGTTGGCAGATGACTCGACTTTCAAGAACTTAAGGAAGGGGAGGGTTGCCCATAATGAGTGGATATAAACCCTGAAAACCCTGAAGTCCAAAGCTTTTTTAAAGACAGAATTACATATGGTGTAAAAACTACTACTGTGCTGTTATGGGTTACTTAAAGTGCTTTCTTTTGTGGATAAACTGTATAAATGAGTGTCTAATAGTGCTGTCTACATGTCTGGTCATTATTTTTGATGTGTTAGAAACATTTTAGTAAAAATATCAATATTCTACCAAAAATGTGTTGTGCCCCCTTCAGGTTAAAACTTTACACTGCACTTGAATGTGAATAGAGCATTGCTACTGGCTCAGCCTCTATGGCTGATCTCAGCCATCCTACCACTGTGGAGTATAAAACATGCCCAGTCTCGGCCACACCCCCGTAACTAGTTGGAGTAACAAGGAAGTGCTGACACCGCCCAGCACTCTTCCCCCCTCGTGTCCCTCAGTCCTCCAGGCAACGCTTCCTTTTGCTGCAGTTTTCAAACTGGAATTGTAGGTGGAGTAAGACTCTGGTAGGGAGGTAAATTATTCTTAAAAAACCAAATGTGACCTGCAAATAAAACAATATTGTGGAGCTCCACAAATCTGTCTATTTCTAGTGACACAATAAAGTGTCTTTGGAATGATTCAAGAGCCAGAATTCACCCTTAGGTTCTAAGGAGGTTGCTTAACCAGAAAGAAAAGGAAAGATAGCCTGTATCATACCTACTTACTTCTACAATTATCTGGTCTAACCCCAGAAAAGATGAGTTTAACCACTAAGATCAGTCAAAGAGTTCACATCATTCAAACGAATGAACCCACAAGTTCTTGAGCTGACAACGTCATAAAGCTGCTTCAAGCAATTATGACTGTGTGTTAAGCTGTTACCAAAGAAGAAAGGGGTAACTTTGAAGGCTTGAATATGTAAATCATACTTTGGTGTTTTACCACATTTTGCTTTAAGCACACGTTTTGGTCCTTTATTTTCTGCCACTATGCTTTTCCTGACTGAGTTGATCTACATTAATCCACTAGATGAGGTAGAAGATTACAGTTGACGCATAATGTTAGACCACAGTGGCAAACAGCAGAAGCATTGTCCCCACTGAAGCATGACAGGCCACCCAAGCAGAGCCTTTTGCAAACATCTACACTGTAAGACCTAATAGTAATAGTTTCATAAAGCAAATGAGTTGCAATTACTTACAAACCGGTCATAAGTTTATACACCTTTTTTATTAGTTTGAACAAATTTCTTTTTTCAAGTCATTAGTAATTGAATATATCGATTAATGTTAGGCATTGCCCTCAAATAATTTGAGTCAACAGGGACGTCACTACGTACGTGACCACGTATGTGTGCCATCGGTTTCTTCATACCAAACCATACCATACAACTTTATTTATAAAGCGCTTCACACATGACATAGCAGTCAACCAAGGCACTGGACAGAAAAAGAGCCAACAATAAAGTAAGACCTTCAACAACACGCATAGTAAAAATTAGTAAATAATTAGAGAAGAAATTAAAAAGTAATACAGAATGTAACACGCAAAGAGAAGGTCATAAAATACACAAAGGACAAATGGAACAATAAAAGCTAGGCAAGCTATGACAAACTAAAAGCTAGGTTAAAAAAAATTATTTTAATGAGTTTTAAAAAGGCCTAAAGAAGGGGACTGCTTGACGGGGAGAGGGAGCTCGTTCCAAAGTTTGGGGGCACACACAGAGAACGCTCTTTCACCACTACATTTAGAGCGCACTTTCAGGACAGTCAAAAGGAAGTGGTCTGGAGACCTGAGCTCCCGAGAGGGCCGGTACGGGGAGAGTAGTTCAGACAAGTAGGAAGGGGCGAGACCATTCAATGACTTAAAAGCAAATAAAATAAGTTTAAACTAAATTCTGAAGTGGACTGGAAGCCAATGTGGTGACTTCAGAAATGGGGTGATATGCTCCTTCCTAGCAGCACCAGTCAAAAATCTCGCAGCAGCATTCTGGACCAGCTGGAGGCGGGAGAGAGAAGCTTTGTTGATGCCAGCCAAGGAGGAGTTGGTGAGATCTAAGCGAGACGTAATGAATGCATGTATGAGTGTTTCTAAATGCTTTTTAGATTAAATAGGCTTCAATTTTGAGATTCTCCTTAATTGAAAGAAACAGGACCTTACTGTGGAGTTTACTTGTAAGTCCATTTTAAGGGCTGAGTCCAGCTTGAGTCCAAGAGTGGTAACAGATTGGCTAAGACATGAAGAAATGGAGGTTGATGAGGTGCTGGAAACTAAAACTTCCAAAACGACATCTTGGAATCCTTGCTTTAAGTGTGAATGCCCACTCCTTGCTGCGAAAGAAACTTGTGGAACGTTAATATCCAAACAGAAATAAAATAATTTCGGGGGGCAGATTTTTTTTTTTTTGCTGCATTATCTTTGACGCTGGATAGAGAAGAATGTGCCGTGGCATGTTACAGACTTTAGATTTGGAACAGCTAACGCTCTGCCTGAAGTGGCACAAATTCCTCAGATGTCTATACAAAGTCGACCAACTAAAAGGTATAATAATTCTATCTTCATTGTTTGGCAGTATAGATTGGTACTATATATATGCTTCCAGTTGGTAAATTAGACAGCATGGGATACATTTTCATAGTTATGCCGAGGATACACAACTATATTTATCCATAAATCCTGATGAATCCAGTCAGCTAGGTAAATTACAGGCATGTCTGGAAGACATAAAAACCTGGATGTGGCTAAACGTTTTTCTCTTAAATTTTGACAAGATAGAAGTTGCCGCCCTTGGACCAGAAGCTCTAAAAAATAAACTGCTTAGTTAATCACTTCATTTGGATGGCATTATATTGGCCTCCAGTAGTAACGTAAAAAACCTCTGCATTACTTTTGACCAAAACATGACATTCAAATCCCATATTAAACTGGTTTCTGGGATTTCCATCTTTCATCTTCGGATTATTGCTAAAATTAGAAACATCCTTTCCAGGAGCAATCCTGAGAAACTAGTCCATGCATTTGTTACCTCAAGGCTGGACTACTGTAATTCTTTACTATCAGGAAGTCAACAAAATGTAATGCGGCAGGAAGAGTTCTGATGAATATTAAAAAGAGTGATCACATTTCTCCTGTTTTAGCTTCCATTCATTGGCTCCTTGTTAAATCCAGAATATATATTAAGATCCTCCATCTATAAAAGCTTCATGTAAAGCCCTTAATAATCAGCTCTATCAAACATCAGAGATCCAATTGTTCCATATTTTCCTAACAGCGCACTTCGCTCTCAGACTGCAGGTTTGCTTCTAGTTCCTAGGATTTCTAAAAGTAGAATGGGAGGCAGATCTTTTAATTTTCAGGCTACTGTTCTGTGGAACCAGCTCCCAGTTGTAGTTCAGGAGCCAGACACTACTTTTAAGGCCAGGCTTAAAACTTTCCTTTTTGATAAAGCTTATAGTTGTTGTGGCCCCAGGTCTTCCTGAGCTATCTCTGATGTTATGCTGCTATAGCCTTAGACTGCTGGAAGACAGACTGACACACTTTTCTTCACTCTGCTTCTTTTCTCTTCTACTACTCTCCAGTTGTATTATTTGCTGTTAACTTCATTTTTCCTCAGTATTTTTCCCTCCATAGAAGGTACACCTGTTTTGGAATCCTACTTACCTGCAATGCCTTGTTGGACAGGAGGCATCCCAGTAACTAAGCATCCCCTGTGTCCTGTTATCAACTTTAAACTGTCGTTAATATAGATCGTTCTCTTACATCAGTTCTTTTGTTCTTTCTGTGCCTCTGCTCTGTCTTCTCGAACCCCCAGACGGTTGTGGCAGATGCCTGCTCATACTGAGCCTGGTTCTGCTTCTGGTTCTGCTGGAGGTTTCTTCCTGTTAAAAGGGAGTTTTTCTTCTCCACTGACGCTACATGCTTGCTCAGTATGAGGGATTGCTGAGGGACTGCTGTGGTTGGAGTCAACGGGGCACAACTGCCAGTCAATGACTCGATGCGATCTGCTGGCCTCCCTTACATAGAAAACTAGCTAAACCTTTAAACTGACTGGAACGTTTGCATTAAAATTACTTTCTTGTAAACTGCCTTGAGAAAACATCTGTTGTGATTTGGCACTATATACATAAACTGAATTGAATTGAATGGATGGATGGAAATAGGACATGTTGGAGTTTCTCTTACTTAGCCAGTTAATAATGCCTACTGGCATACAATGTCCATCCATCCATTATCTATACCGCTTAACCTTGCAGAGTTGTGTTGGGGTTGGTGCCCATAGACATATATAAACACTAGATAGAAGCGGGATTCGACAGCGTAGCTCAACGGTGGCCATCTTACTTCAGTCAACTGACCTATTGTCATCTGTGCTAGCAGTTGGACCCTAACCCTAACCCTCGATGAAATATTGACGGATTTAGAAGCGTTTTGCCTTATCACAAATGTTACTATACATAGGCTTGATACAGGATAATTGTACATGTTGAAATTACTGCTTTTACTTTCAAATAATGACTGGATTATGAACTATAGTTTTGTCCCGTCTATTTGCATGTTATGAAGGGTGATCAGGTTGAATAAAAATACTCTTAACTCGATGAAATATTAACCTATTTACAAGCGGTTTGCTTTATTACAAACCTTATTATATATAGGCAAACGGAATATTTGTACATGTTGAAATTGTTGAAATGTTGAAAGCTATACAGAATAGATGTGCATTGTGACAACAGGGAATTTCTTGTTCGTCATTGAGGTAGTCAGTGATGTTCAAGATTTTTTTTAATTAACAGTAATATGGCTATAATTTCCAATTGAAATACAATTTGAAGGGACTTTTCCTTAATTACAATGGAAAACAGAAAATGTATTTAATTGCGATATGATAACCTCAATATTAATTAACCAAATAGTTGTTAATGAAAATTTCTGGAATAGTTTGATGTTATAGTTAAAATGTTTTTTTTTCATGTTGTATTTAAAATATTTGCAATGTTATTCAATGTTATTGTGGCACTACCCCATAATTTCTACATGTCCAGGAGGAGCAATTGGGTAAGGTTAAAAAATGTGGTAGCCTAACTTCAGTTTTCTGTTTCTCAAAAACAAAAAAACAAATTTCCCCCCTCTTTAGCCTGTACCTTGCCGTTGGTGAGAGGGCTTTTAATCCAAAAGAGGCTTTTGCTAAAGTTCTTTTTGCATGCCAAACTGTTTGTGTGTTTTGACTTATGTTTATGCTTGCTTTGAATAGGTTCCTGCCATGGCTGGAGGACATACATTTCCCTCAGAGTAACTGTTGCAAAGAAACCTTTACTTGTACATTATTCAATCCATCCATTCGTCCATCCATCCATCCATCCATCCATCTTCTTCAGTTTATCAGGGGTCGGGTCGCGGGGGCAGCAGCTTAAGCAAAGAGACCCAGACTTCCCTCTCCCCAGCCACTTGGGCCAGCTCCTCGGGAGAAATCCCAAAGCGTTCCCAGGTCAGCCGAGAAACATAGTCCCTCCAGCTTGTCCTGGGTCTTCCTCTGGGTCTCCTCCCGGTAAAATGTGCTCGGAACACCTCACCAGGGAGGCGTCCAGGAGGCCTCCTGACCAGATGCCCGAGCGACCTCAACTGACTCCTCTCGATGTGGAGGAGCAGCGGCTCTACTCTGAGCCCCCTCTGGGTGACATTATTTAATATCACTGTGAATTATTTTTATTTCATCAAAATGTTCTGAAACAACTGCTGTTCCATCTCTGCTGCTTCTGCTTTCTGTTCTCCACCCAGCGGCTGTTCCATCCCCGCCACTGCCTCCTCCTATACGTTCATATGTATGATTATGAATCTTGTTGAAATGGACACCTGAATATCTCCTTCACAAGATCAATTAAGTATCTATCTAGCTTTCTGTCTAGTTTTGTTTTTGATGATTTCTACACTTTCTCAGAAAATATGCCCAAATCAATCAATAATTTCATGACAGAATCAAAAGAAGTTCATAATTAAGAAAACAAATGTCAAGCAGCAGTGAAAATACAAGTTAATTTGCTGGGTTGGATTTTATTGCTGGTGGGCCAGTTCTGGCTGACAGATGTGATTTGAATGTCTGTCTTATTTGTCTGAGTGCACATTGTTTAACTGTTTATGTGGTCTTTACCTCAAAAGAACCTTGAAACATCATCTTTATACAAATCCTAGTTCACAGAACAGGGATAGATAAAGGCAAAATGATACTGATGTGTATATATACTCATATTTCACTGTTATGTATATAGTTATAGGCTAAGTATACTGGAAATTACTGTAATAAATATTAAATATGTAATAAATATTAAATATGTAATAAATAATAATATAATTACTGTACAAATAAATGTGTTGTATATGAATGATTAAATGCCTTGTGTGTGTAGCTATCTAATTAATATTTAAGAAAAGACCATGCTTTAAATTGTGCATTGAGTATGTAGGAACATAGACTACAGCTCCAAGCATACCAGTTTTAAAACAATCATATATTATTGGGTAAATGTGAAATTAACAGGATAAGAGAAGACGGCAGAAAAGTGGAGTGAAATAATGGGGAGTTTCCCGGCCAAAACCAATATATTTCACAGCTACGTGTCTAGTGTTTATAACAAATCAAACCGTTTGAAAATCGGTTGAAAATTGAGCAAGCTAGAGTTATTTAAATAGTACATGCACCATTGACAGCAATCTTACGAAAGGGGGCAGCTGACTGAAGTAAGATGGCCGCCGTATTGCTACGTAACAGTCCATTGCCAGACAACGTGGGTAAACCATCTAGTGTTTATATACGTCTATGCTGGTGCCTATCTCGACTGGTGATCGGGCGAAAAACGAGGTACACCCTGGACAGGTCGCTAGCCTTATCACAGGGCAATGTGATGGTATGCCCCCACAGTTTATATCTTTTAATTCAGAAAAATATAGCTTTTTATTGTTATTTATTAAAATGTGCTTCGGTAATTCTAATCGAATTGAATAATGTAAAAATAGGTTCCAGTGTATGGTCTTCAAGTCCTTAGCCCCAAAGTGTCTTCTGCATGAATTATGCTATTAAGTATAGCACAATATTAGTCCCGGAAGAGAAGTGCTTTAAAGCTAAGCCCTACTCATTAATTTCCAATTCCTTAATATTTTCAGAGAAGTCTTCAGAAGGTGTCTTTGGAGTGCTAAACAGGATCCTTTGGCTGTGACTGTTGGTTGTTATGCTGTGTTGGACCAACATGCCCCTGGTTCCAGAGCTTATTAGAAATGATCAGAAAAAAAGCTGCTCACACAGGGAAAGTGTCAGATGTTCTGTCTCAGCTCTTCCGAACCTGATCTCCAGGTAAGTGTTTTTTGTTTGTTTCAAGCTTTTATATAAATTAATCTTTTTTTCTGTTTTAAGTATTCTTGAGTAGGTAAGCCACTAATAGAAACTGTTCTTGTGATGCAGGAGCAAACTGATATCCATGCTTTTTACACAAAGACACCTCTACTTTCATCAAAACTTTGGATGTAAGTTTTGAACAATGTTGAGAACAATATCCGTGTATTAAACTTATTCAGATTTCCCAAAACATAATGACACTTTGACAGTGTGAGATAAATTATCTCAATTAATTCTGTTTACACCATGTCCGTGTCACATAATGGGGAAGGTCATTTGTTTTTAATGTGCCTATTATTTTCGTAGCCTATCTATACATCAATGATCAATTTATCTTCATAAAAATTAGAACTTCCATTGTTTTCTTTAGTTATTGCCATAAAGAGGAATTACTTTTCTTTATGAGAAACAAGTACCGGTACTGTTTTTGACAGGATCTTTCTCAAATCTTGTGTGTGTTTTGGTTTGTTTGTAGTTTAAACAATTCATTTTCTGAGCTAAAAATACTGTAGAAATGTGACTTGTATGGATGAAACTAAGAGGAGTAGGAATGCTCTAAGATGTAATTTTGTTTTCTGTAGATGATGGACACTGATGAACCATAAATGAGGGTTGTGGCATTTGGACTCCTCTTGATCAGAGCCAATTCCACCAATGCGACATTCTTCTGCCTCGAGAAGATTGCAGTTTTGGTTGAGGGTAACAATAATCGATTTCCCTACCCTGACTGATGCATTTGTGGTATTATTAGCACTGGTTTATGCCCTGCATCTAAGCTACCCAAAATGTTTGGGCAGCACATTTGACTTTGTTCAGAAAGTGTTGATGGGTATGGAGGATGGGAAGTTGAAGCCTAAAGTGCTGAGTCTTAAACATTATCTTTTGGCTGAAGAATAATGTTCAGGTTTCATACACAGCCTAACAGTGCCTGTTAGAGCAAGTACTTCAGCTAATCATTTTTCCAAGTCTGGATACATTTAAAAAAAATTTTTTTGAAAATTTAGAACATTTGCAGACTGTTTTTTCATACTTCTAGGTCTAAAATCCAAAAATCCAAAATAAAAGTAGGTTATTTTTTCATATTAACACTTGAGTTTTAGTTAAACTTAGTGATCATGGTTTTTGTCAGGTAACTGTAAATTTATTGATAAAATAAAAAGTAATCTCATTATATTTCAGCCAGGGGACTTTGTTTTATCTTTCTGAATAACAATTTTTCTCTGTAAAGTTTTGTTGTTTCACCGTATGGATGTGCATATTGGTTTAGGAGTAAGCCATTGCTGTTTGCAGAACCAGTGTTTACATTTAAAAGGTTCCCAATAAAATTTCTATGTATTGGGTTCATTATTGGGCCCTGTGGGGGGTTCTCCGGGAGTATGGGGTACCGGGGCCCTTGATACGGGCTGTTAGGTCCCTGTACGACCGGTGCCAGAGTTTGGTTCGCATTGCCCGCAGTAAGTCGGGCTTGTTTCCAGTGAGAGTTGGACTCCGCCAAGGTTGCCCTTCGTCACCGATCCTGTTCCTAACTTTTATGAACAGGATCTCTAGGCGCAGCCAAGGCGTTGAGGGGATCCGTTTTGGTGGCCTCAGGATCAGGTCTCTGCTTTTTGCAGATGACGTGGTCCTGTTGGCTTCATCGGAACGAGATCTACAGCTTTCGCTGGAGCGGTTCGCAGCCGAGTGTGAAGCGGCTGGGATGAGAATCAGCACCTCCAAATCCGAGGCCATGGTCTTGAGCCGGAAAAGGGTGGGGTGCCTTCTCCGGGTCGGGGATGGGGTCCTTCCCCAAGTGGAGGAGTTTAAGTATCTGGGGGTCTTGTTCACGAATGAGGGAAAAATTGAGCGGGAGATCAATAGACGGAATGGTGGGGCATCTGCAATTATGCGGGCGCTTTACCGGTCTGTCGTAGTGAAGAGAGAGCAGAGCCAAAAGGCGAAGCTCTCGATTTACCGGTCGATCTACGTTCCTACCCTCATCTATGGTCACGAACTCTGGGTGGTGACCGAAAGAACGAGATCACGGATACAAGCGGCTGAAATGAGTTTCCTCCGCAGAGTGTCTGGGCTCTCCCTTAGAGATAGGGTGAGAAGCTCGGTCATCCGGAGGGGGCTCAAAGTAGAGCCGCTGCTTCTCCACATCGAGAGGAGTCAGTTGAGGTGGCTCGGGGATCTGGTCAGGATGCCTCCTGGACGCCTCCCTGGTGAGGTGTTTCAGGCACGTCTCACCGGGAGGAGGCCCAGGGGAAGGCCCAGGACACGCTGGAGGGACTATGTTTCTCGGCTGGCCTGGGAGCGCCTTGGGGTTCCTCCCGAGGAGATGGAACAAGTGGCTGGGGAGAGGGAAGTCTGGGTCTCTTTGCTTAGGCTGCTGCTCCCGCGACCCGACCCCGGATAAGCGGAAGAAAATGGATGGATGGATGGGTTCATTATAATGTACTTTTATTCAATTTTCCCATCCAATAATTTTGGATTTTATCTGAGGCTTTTTTATTTATTTATTTTGTAAAAATGCCATACTCATTTGTTAATCGACGCTGAATAAATCCACTCTGAATACTGTTGGTGTGACATTTTTTATTTCTAATATTGTAAATTGTGCTTGAACTGGAGTGTTTTTGTTTCTCTGAAGTTTTATCCCAATCTACTAAAAAAAGTGTGTTTATTTAACTTTGATTTTTTTGTCTTGGTTACTTAAAATGTTTTATGTAATCAGTTTCACCAAAAATAATTCAGTTTAATTAACTTATCGGGTTTTACACTGTATGCATTCCATCTGAAAGCCTCTTGTAAAGCAATAGGAGTCCTGTTTCCTTGCACTGCTAACCACACATATCACATACTGAACTGCAGAGGATGACGAAGCAGAGGAGGGGTTATGAAGAGGAACAATGGAACGGTGGTTCCAGAAAGTTCCAAGGCCTGTGTGTTCGTGTGAGCGAGAAAACCACCAGACCGAGTTGTTGACCGTTGCTTTCAGCACAACGCAAGGGCTTGCAGGGGACAAGACTCACTAATCCCCAATACACAGCTCATTTAAAGATACACACTGTGAGGGACTGTGCCAGTGAGGATCCCTTGGAAGAAGTGGCAGACTGTCGCAGCATGAAGGACAGCGGAGAGAGAATCTGGGGATTTTGCACTTTATCAGATCAAAAGATTAAAGTGTCGTTCCAAAAAAAATGATTTTTTGCAAACATTTAGCCTCAAGAAGATCTGGCCTCCCCTGTGGCGCTATGTTCAGCCTTTCAACAGTTAAAGGGATATTCCACCCAAAAGTGAAATTTAGTCTGCTGCCATCTTTCGCAGAGTTAGTTAAGTGAGAAAAAGCATTTTTTTTCAACCAGCCCAGTTATTCTCCTAATCTGGCAGCAGTCTGTTTGCTTTACCTTAACATAAACAGTGTAACTGAATGGGAACAGCTAGCATTTTGTGTGCAAAATGATGAAAATTACTCAATAACGATACAATGATACTACATTACAACAACGCACCGCTAGCCAGCTACTTCCATAAACACAGATGAGTGGCTACTAGACTTATACTCGGCAATTTAATTCAATTCAATTCAGTTTATTTATATAGCGCCAATTCACAACAGATGTCATCTCGAGGCAAGGCAATTCAATTTTATTTATATAGCAAACTTAAAACAACAAGGTAATTCAAGGTGCTTTACATGATTAGGGGATAATGTAAAAACAGCAATACAGCATTAAACACACAGCATATGTCATCTATAAAACATTAATCAAAGGCAGCCCTAATCATATGGGGTTTTAGCCGTAATTTAAAAGAACTCAGTGTTTCAGCAATGTTGCAGTTGTCTGGAAGTTTGTTCCAGATTAGAGGAGCATAGAAACTGAAAGCTGTTTCTCCATGTTTGGAGGGATGTTGAGTAGACTTGAATTAGAGGACCTGAGTGGTCTGTGGAGTTGGTAGGGTTAGGGCAATTCCATGATTTATAAACTAGTAAAAGTATTTAGACATCTATTCTCTGACCTACAGGGAGCCAGAGTAAGGACTTTAGAACTGGAGTGATGTGCTTTACTTTCCTGGTTCTAGTGAGGACAAGAGCAGCAGCATTCTGGATAAGCTACAACTGTCTAATTTTTTTTTTTTTTTCCACAGTTTTTTTCCCATTATTTATCACTCAGTGGTCCTACCTTAGTCCTTGGGTTCTGCTTTCCCTCTGCCAGCCCCGGGAGGGCCCCGCACTGAAACCCAAACCTCCTTCATGCTCAAGGGAACACGGGGAGAACATGCAAACTCCACACAGAAAGGCCCTTTCGCCAACCCCACCCAGGGCGTGGGTGCCGATGATGTGGGGGAACAAACACACCCTCAGCACCCACAGCGTCCCCGGCGGTAATCGAACCCGGGACCTTCTAGCTGTGAGGTGAACTAAGCTACCAGCTGTGTCACCGTGCCCCCTACAACTGTCTAATTGACTTTTTAGGCAGACATGTGAGGACACTGTTTCAGTAATCAATCCGACTAAAGATAAAAGCATGGATGAGTTTTTTAAGGTCCTGTTGTGACATCAGTCCTTTAATTCTAAAAATGTTCTTCAGGTGATATAAGGATGACCCTTCCTCCCAGTGAGAAGTTGAAAATGGCCAGTGTTCTCTGGGATTTTCAACTCCTCACTGCAGGCATGTCATGTTCCTGCCTGCTTCAAGACCTCCACCATAGTCCCTGTCCCCAAGAAGCCAAGGATCACTGGACTTAATGACTACAAACCTGTGGCTCTGACATCTGTGGTCATGAAGTCATTTGAGCGCCTGGTTCTGTCCTATCTCAAGACCCTCACGGCCCCCATCCTGGACCCTCTGCAGTTTGCCTACAGAGCCAACAGGTCTATAGATGATGCCATCAACATAGCTCTTTACTTCATCCTGCAGCATCTGGACTTCCCGGGAACCTACGCCAGGATCCTGTTTGTGGACTTCAGCTCTGCCTTCAACACCATCCTCCCAGACCTTCTCCAAGGCAAGCTATCCCAGATGAATGTGCCTGATCCCATCTGCAGGTGGATCACTGACTTCCTGACGGACAAGAAGCAGCATGTGAGGCTGGGGAAGAATGTCTCGGACCCTCGGACCATCAGCACCGGCTCCCCTCAGGGCTGTGTTCTTTCTCCTCTGCTCTTCTCCCTGTACACCAACTGCTGCACCTCCAACCACCAGTCTGTCAAACTAATTAAGTTTGCAGATGACACCACCGTAATTGGACTCATCTCGGACGGGGATGAGTCTGCCTACAGGATGGAAGCTGAACTTCTGATGTTCTGGTGCAGCCGCAACAACCTGGTGCTGAACGCCCAGAAGACAGTGGAGATTAATGTGGACTTTAGGAAGCACACAGCCCCACTCCCCCCATCGTCCTGACTGACACCCCCATCACCACTGTGGACTCATTCCGCTTCCTGGGTACCACCATCACACAGGACCTCAAGTGGGAGGCAGCTGAAGAAATTCAACGTGCCAACACGGATGATGATGCAGTTCTACACTGCAATCATCGAGTCCATCCTCACCTCCTCCATCACCGTGTGGTATGCTGGAGCTACCATCAGGGACAAACAGAGTCTGCAGCGTGTTGTGCGCTCTGCTGAGAAGGTGATTGGCTGCAGACTCCCATCTCTGCAGGACTTGTACACCTCCAGGACACTTGGGCGTGCAGGTCGGATCACAGCCGACCCTTCTCACCCTGGACACAGACTGTTTGACCTGCTCCCCTCAGGCAGGAGGCTCCGGTCCATTCGGACCAGAACATCTCGCCATAAGAACAGTTTCTTTCCCTCTGCTGTTGGACCCATGAACAATAACCCTAAGACTGTTCCAACCACCCGCTCACTTACATGACCCATATTGTGGTTTTTTGCCCCTGTCTGATTTGCACCGATCGTTACCTGCACTCATGTATATATCAATCTGTTTAGCATATTATATTTTTATTTAAGTGTTTGTCTGTTTGTTCTTGTATGTTTGCACAAAGTACCGCAGCAATTTCCTGATGTTGTAAACCTACCCAACATTTGGCAATAAAACCCTTTCTGATTCTGTTTCTGATTCTGATTCTTTATGTGAACCTGGTTCCAGTCCATCACCACACCTAGATTTCAGGCCTGATCAGTAGTTTCTAGCTGCATTAACTGAAGCTGTGTGCTGACTCTTGATCGTTCCTCTTTAGGTCCAAAAATAATTACTTCTGTTTTGTTTCTGTTCAGCTTGAGAAAGTTATGGCACATCCATACATTGATTTGCTCGATGCATTTACCTAGGGTTTGGATGGGTTCAAAGTCACATGGTGACATCATAAAGTAGAGCTGAGTATCATCTGCATGGTTATGGTAGCTAATCTTATTGGTTGTTATAATCTGGGCTATAGGGAGCATGTAGATATTAACTAAGAGGGGGCCGAGGATGGAGCCCAGGGGCACCCCACAAATGATTTCTGTTCGTTCTGATGAAAAGTTTCTTACTGAAAAAAAGAAGTCCCTGTTCTTTAGGTAAAACTCAAACCATCCAAGTACTGTACCGGAGAGTCCGACCCAGCTCTCCAGTCGTTCTAGTAGTACATGATGATCAACAGTGTCAAATGCTGCGCTGAGGTCCAAAAGTACCTCCACAATTTGTATTTATGTGGGTGTCATTGAAAACTTTAACGAGGGCAGTCTCAGTGCTGTGGTGAGCACGGGAACCAGACTGAAAAACATCAAAGCGGTTGGTCTTTGTTAGGAAGCTATTTAACTGCTGAAACACCGCTTTTTCAATAATCTTACTGATAAATTGAAGAATTAGCTCAGACCCAATGACAGGAAAAACTTTAAGGAAAGTTGTGGGTAGGATATCAAGACAGCAAGATGAGGAGCTTAATTGATTTCATTGATTTCTTCAAGATTTTCTTTGGTTTAATTCATGGAATTCTGACATTTTTTCCACAATGGTGTTAGCTGGGTATCATTGGTAGTCGGCTCGGTGCTGTGGTACACACCGACCTTCTAATTGTTAGAACCTTTTCAGTGAAAAAGCTGGCAAATTCATTGCAGGCCCTGGTCAAATTTAGTTCAGGGGCTACTGTCACTCGAAGATTAGTTCCATTGTCTGTGCATTATTAATGCTTCTGTTAATGATTTCAGTGAAGAAAGATTCCCTACCATCTTTAAAAGTTAACTGATATCTGTTCAGTCTCTCTTTGTAGATCTCACAGTGAACCTGGAGTCGAGTTTTCTGCCATTTTCTCTCAGGTCGTCGACACTCCCTTTTTTCACTACGTACCAGTGGATCGTTTGTCCATGGAGACTTCTTTCTGAGACTACTTTCACTTTAGTCGGAGCAATGGAATCAATGATGTCTGAGATTTTCACGAGTAAATTATCCACAGTATGTCCCAGAGAAAACGCTTTTTTACAGTTATCTCACTGTGGGTAGATATTTTAGCAGAGTGGGTACTTTCAAAGAAAACACAGAAATGGTCAGATAGCCCAATATCAATTACCGAGATGTTAGATATAGTTAAACCTTTTCAGATAATTAAGTCCAGAGTGTGTCCTCTATTGTGTGTTGGTTGTTTGACATGCTGGTTCAGGCCGAAGTTGTGAAGAGTGTCACTTAATGTTTTAGCTAGTCTATCCTGGGGGTTGTCAGTATGTATGTTGAAGTCTCCCAGAATGATTAATTGGTATAATTGCTACATATTATGGAAGGAAGGTAGCTGAAATAATTAAAGAAGTTAAAGTTAAGCTTTGGAGGTTTATATAAACTTAGTAAAAGAGGTCTTTTACGGTCATTTATTTGGGTGACTAGGTATTCAAAAGAGTCAAATATGCCCAGGGACACCTTTTTAAAGTTCATTGAGTTATGAAAAATTGTGGTTACGGCTCCACCTCGTTTGTGTTTTCTGCTCTCGCTAAAGAAATTGTAGTTTGGAGGAGTAGATTCTATCAATACAGATGTTTCATTATTTACGTCTCGCCAGGTTTCTGATAAAAAAAGGGCATGTATTTTATGTTCAGTGATGAATTCATTGATTAGGAGTGACTTTCCTGATAAAGACTTAATATTTAATAAAGCTAACTTATTTTATTTTTAACTAAGTACACTATACAAGTTAAAATACCAAGGGCTCATCTTCTACATGGGATAGAGTTCAAATGTCATAATATTAGATTAAGCTGTGTGGCTATTTTTGAGACATCAGTCTATGTTTCTGCTGGTAGACTACATTAAAAAGGTTTTAGACTTTCCATTCCAGCATAGATCTTTGCTTAGAACTACTTTAATATTGCTGCAGTGCTGCAAATACAGAGCTTCGACAATTTCTTGAGGTGGTGCTCTGCTCTGCAAATACTCTTGCCTTTAGGAATGTATGCCTCCCAGAATGCCTTTCGCCTTACTGTGAGCAGAAGCAGAAATTAAGGAAAAGAGGTAATCACATTTGTTTTCTGTCTGGCTGCAGCTCTCATGGTAAAGCAGAGACAAAAACAGAAATGTCAACCAGAAAGCTAATGCTCCATTTTTGCAGCAGGAAAACCGCTGACACTATGACAAAGCAAAACTCAGTCTCAGATATTTAGGTTGCATCAAACTGATTTGTTGTGAATTAAGTACTAACATGCAGTTCATCAAATGTCATAACCTCAATAAAAGTCCATAAATGTAATTATCTGAATTTTCTTCCAAAAAGAATGAGTAGGAAAAAGAAAAAAATCTGTTTGGTCTGTAATACATACATTTCCTAAAAAGGAACACATACGTTGTTCATTTCTTGCAAAAGTATTATGGGTACGTGAAGGGATAGGGTCAGGCCCGGCCTCATGGGCTGTGCCCACCCATTCAGGTATCGGGCCAGCCCAAGAAAGATTACAACGCCCCCTAAGTTCCAACCATGCATTGTATTGACTCTGGTCCACACTCCATACCAGTCAGTGGTGGAAATGCATCAATTTGTTGTTTGCAGGCCGCTGATAAACACAAAGAAGTGTGCTATGTTATTGTTAAGCTAAACTTGCATGCTAACTGTAGTTCTGATGAAAACTATGTAAGAAATACACACAAGGAAGGGAATTCTCAAGGTTTTGAGTGGCAGATGATGTTGGATTTTGGATATAAAACTTGTGGACTAACTATGGACAGTTTTTGTTGGAGATGGCTCTGTTCTGGATTTTGAAATTTGGCTTAGAACGGTAAGTTGTCATTTATCTGATTTCTGAATGGTTTGACAAAAGTGTGTCTACAGTTTTGATTGTATCATTGATCGGCATACATCATTTGAATCACAAGCAGGGATAGGATGGTGTGGAAATTCAGCCCGGGAGCTTGGAAGTTTCCTTACTTTGAGTGGGTCATGGATGAGAATTTTTTTCCCATGAATAACTCAAATTTTCTGGCGCGAGGCGACCTATATCTGGAAGCACTGTGAGGTTAGGCTGGCTTCCTTTCAAAGTAGAAGAAAGCTACTGACGCTTGGTAGCAGCTAGCAAACAACATCAAAATAGTTGACACCAGAATCTAGCGTAGCAGCGAGAAGTATCTATCATTTGTAGCTGCAGCACCAACAGTGGCGCTTACAAAGATCTTCTATAAAGGAAGATGCCTCCCTCACGTACACAAGCTGCTTTAGGAGTACAAAAACAAGCGCTTTGGTTCTGTCCAACCGTTAAGAAATTTTGGTGCCAGATATGTGAGGACTTATCAAAGTGTCTGAAATGTTCAGACAACATTCCACCATCTCTCTCAGTTTGCCTGTTAGGAGATTTAAATGATGTCACCATGGACACAAAGTCAGTTCTAATGGTTCACATTGCCTTATGCATCGCTAAGAAAACTATCCTCCTGAACTGGAAAAATAAAAAGGCTCTTAATATTAATCAGTATAGAAATATCTTGTTGGACCATATTGGTCTTAAAACGGCCTCTGGCTCCATATCTGATCAGTCTTTCTGGGCTCCTTTGATCGGCTCCATCACCTTTAGGGGTGGGGGCACTTGGTCTTGTCGTTTGGGATACTGTTGTTGATGTGGGGGTTTTTGGGGTTGGAGGCATCTGGGGGGATCCCTGGGGGTGGGATCACTGGGCGGACGGGGCGCTGGGCGTTGTGGCCCCAACCTGGGGTTGAGCTTTGGTGGCTTTGAGTGGTAACTCCTGATGGCTGCATGCGGTGCCTTAGGGGGGTTGCACTGACGGACATGGGTTACTGGCCTGGTGGCCGTGCTGCACCTGGGTAGGGTCTGGGGTGGGCCTGGGGATTCGGGGCTCTGAGGTGCGGCACCCCCTAGCTGTGGTTCTGGCCGGCGGCTGGCATGTGTGGCCGGCTCTCTCTTTTTCTCTCTTTTTTTCTGGACCGATTATCATCGCCGGTCTGGGATGGGGCTGGGGGGACTGCCTTGGGGTCCGTGGGGCTTGGTGGTGCTGTGGCCTTGGGCCCTGGGTTGAACATGCATGGCCTCCCTCCCCTGGTGGATCCCGGTGAACAGCGGTGCCTATTGGGGTCAGTGGGGGAGCTGGCTCCCTGGGAAGACATTTTGTCTCCCAGTCATTCACTCCCCATCCCCGAACACCTCTGCCCACCCGCTCCATCACTTTACCACTCATATAGGGTCTTGGGGCACATCACTGGGGTGCAAGGAGGGGTTTCCCTCCTTGCTATCCTGTTGCGTCCTGGGTCCCAATTTTAAAATACAACTTAGACACTCCCACTTATAACATTTTCATGTGACACACATGTAGGGACTTTGGGGTGGGCACACTTTTTGGCATCCAGAGGGGGAGCGGTTCAATCAGCTTCACCTCTGGTGCCGGTGCCCACTGTTAAACCACATATAGACACTGAGGGCTCGGGGTGGGTGTTTGGGGATGTGTGGCTGCCTTCCCCACATCCCACCCCTCTGTTTTAAATGCACATTATAACAACACGCATCAACACTATACTCGATTGGGAGGATAGAGGCTAGGGTTCTTCTCACACCCCTGTTCGCTACGGGCCATCAGGGGTTGGGGTCCAGAGGAGGAACAGGTGGTCTGGTCGGGGTCCTGGGCTGTCGGGCTGCCTCACCACTGTGGGCCCCTTGGCGGTCTGCTTGTCTCTTTCCTAGAAGGTAAGGGGTCCATCTCCCGGGTCCGGGGGCTGGTGGCTCTACTGGGGAACGTATGACTGTGTCTGTATGTCTTTGTCTGCCTGTCAGGTGGGGTCTTGGGCTGCCTTCTCGCCTAGTGCACCTCAGGCCTTACATTTAATGGGGGGCCTATTTCCCCTCCGTCACTCCCCGCTGGTGACGGATGCCCCTGCCTACTGGTGTGTCGTGGTCAATCCGGTTCTGACCTGGTGCGTGCCTGGCCAGAACTGGGGGGGCCAGTGTGTCGGTCGGCCGATGCACTGGGCCGATATCTTCCTTTGGTTGGTTGGGACACCTCTTTTAGGGGTGCCAGGTTTGGGATTGTTGGGTGGTGTCTGCTCGGTGGCTCGGCGGGATACGGATCCAGCATCTCTGCTCGCTCGATCACCTGTTCTGTGCGCACCGTGCGTGGTCGGTTCATTGGCGGGTTGGACCGGCCCTGGCCTTTGTTGGATGCCTGGTCTTGGCGCTCTGCGTTGCGCGGGATCAAGACTCGGGAGCTGGTACAACTTAGTGTCCAGGTCCTGGCTGAGCTTGGCCTTGGGATGCTGTCCATCCGCTTCGGCTATCGGTGGGGCACCCTGACGTGGGGCAGGGGTGGGGCGCTAGGATGTTGGCGGTGGGGATTGGCCCAGGGTGGTGGGGGCGCATGGCGGCCGGCCACGGCCCCTGCAGTGCTGGGGGGCCCTCTTCGGCCGGTCCCTTGTCGGGTCCCTGCTGGGGGGTGGGGTGCCCCTGGGCCCCGGCTCTCCTGGTCCATGGACCGGCATGCCCTGGCGCGACTGGTTGCCGGCAGGGCCCGTGGGCTCGTCACTGCTGCCCCCCGGGCCCCTGCATAGTAGCCACTGGACGTTCCCCTGGGGTTCTCCTTTGCTCCTCTCTTGGGGGATATGGTCGGCCCCGCCCGGGTCCGCCTGGGGCTCTGGGGGTCCTTTGGACGTCTTGGCTCCGATCTCCTTCATGTCTGCATCGATTCCTGGGAGACGGATTGATGTCTGCTCACACCAGCTATCGAACACTCTTATGGAGAAACCTTTTATGTACCAGCATGCTCACACACACGTGTGGGGTCTGTGAGTATGGAGGCAGACTTCAATGTTTTCTTGTGTTTTCTTTGTTCCCTTTCCTCTCTTGTATTTTCAACTCACCCTCTCTCAAGACTTTTTGTTTCCTACCTCTCTTCTTCATCTTTCTTTCTTCCCCTTGACTATGGTCATATTGAGTAAGGCAGAACCAGCATCAAATTGATGCCCAATAACTTGGTTGAAGACCATTCGACCTCATTCCAATTTGTAAGGCAGTTTTCTTCTACACCGTTTTCATAACCTGTATCTTCTGCAGGATCACTCCTTGGCTTGAGATGATCTGATAATTAAGCAGTGATGAAAAACCATATAAATCTGAGCATTGTGTTATTACTAGAACTTGACGTTAAATGTGTAGCCCTGACCTTTGAGAGATTGGTCAAGAGCACTGATTTGATTCAAATTGTTGAAACAAGAGCAGAAAGAAGGGGAAGGAGAGAAGCTAAGTAAATGGTGATGAATGATCCAATATGCCCTTATAGGATTACAGCGTAAGGTCCATATTCCATGGATCTCAAGGGGTACTTAGAGTGAGTTTGCAAACTTGAGTGGCTTATTTTATTAAAGTGGGCATGCAACCGGCTGCATCCTATCAGCACACATGCCCACCAATATCTAAAACAAACTCACATCACAGACTCCCTTATCTCTTTTTCCCTAAATTTTGGAGTATGCTGCAACATAGACTGCAATTAGCAATGAAACATCGAATCATCTTCTCAAACTGGAGTGTTACTTTATTGTGAGGAATGCAGCGGAACCTCAAGGACTGGCTTCAGAGAGAAAAATCTAAGAATTCCTGCCTCCCAGATTAGATTCCGGTTAAACAAACATGCAGAGAACAGTGTGTTCCAGAACATGTGCGCTTGATGTTGATAGAGCCCTTAATGAAAAAAACATGATGTAAGTGAAGGTCACAGATATTTTGTTTTCCTTCTGACATGCAGAATGAACTGAATTGCAGCATTTCAAGCTGCGAATGGCAACAGAAACGTACCTGTGGGTTGTCTTCCATGACACAGCGAATCTTCTCCACCACATTGATGAGGCGCTGCCGGTGCAGGGCGTTGATCAGCTTGGCCAGGTTGGCCCCGCTGTCTCGAATAGTCCAGTGCTGCAACGCGGCATATGCTTGCTCATGATCGGAGGAGTAGCCATTTGAGAAGGCGGCCACCTCACGTTCAGTGGCATTGGCCAGCGACTGGTAGATGTCAATCCACTGGTTGCCCACCTGGGCTGCCACCAGCTTCAGGATATCCACCCCTGAGCAGAAACACGTGCAAACGGACAATTTTTGAAGAGAATTGTATAAAATTGGAAAGATCACCATTAAAGAATCTTTAAGTTAATAAAAATACTTAATTTTTCTGGATCTTAAATGTGCAAAAATGTGTGACTGCTCTCTATAATTACCAACAAAAATAGAACACAACAAAAAGTAGATTTGTGACAGGACTTTAAAAACTATTTGCCCACCGAAAACTACTTTGTGGCTCTAAACTGGCACTCTACCATTATGAAAGTCACTGAACTGGTTCAATCAAGAGCCAACACACAGGTTATGCTATTACTGCTAAAGACGAATGATCTAGGACATCATATATAAAACTTTGCGCCGAATCCTTACTAAACCCGCAGTTAAGCTCAGCATAATTGTTTTGTTTTTTACGTGTCCTGTTTGGCAGTGTGGAGCTCAGAATTGGTGTCTGAGTACCAAGTAGAAGCCCAACAGATTTACTTTCACAAGCGAAGCACTGCAGCTTTTGCTATAGTACTCCACTTGATATATATGTGTGAAAAATATTTATTATGAATTGCTGGGGGTTTTATTTCCTGATGTGTTTGGACACGGAGGCTGAAAATTAAGTGGAAGAAAGAAAGAAGATGAAGAAGAGAGGTAGGAAACAAAAAGTCATGAGAGAGGGTGAGTTGAAAATACAAGAGAGGAAGGGGAACAAAGAAAACACAGGAAAACATTGAAGCATAAAGAATCAGCATAAAAAGAATTTACTTAGGCAAAGAAACTTTACTATCTAAAAAACCTTGAGTACGCACAGCTGCACGTAATTTCTGTTTTTGTAAATCCCATACTCCCTAGAAATGTGCTCAGGTGATTTTGGATCATATCCTGCCTCCTACACGCCCACTTTCAACCATAAACGGTCAATGCAAAGTGCCTAATGAATATTCTGCATTGACTTAACCAACTGATTTGTGGCACTTCATGTTTAACCATGGCAGCCAAGAGGTTGAGAAAACACAGTTCCACTGATACGGAAATTGAGGTGCTTGTGGTTGACTTGGAGGAATGGTAAAGTGTTTTATTGCACTCAATCACTCAATGTTTATGTATTTACCACTTTACAAAGCCAAAGGGCGACCAAAGTGTTTCCCATTAAAAGACAAAATAGGGTTAGGATTAACCCTAACCCTAAACAAGAATAGAGATTCAAATGAAAAACAAAAGCTGCAGCACAAGCAGTGGTGTGAAAGCTTGACATTTTCAGAACTAAGTCTGATCACTTTATTGATTCAAAATACTTCAACAGAATGTTTTGTTTTTTTTTAAGATCACAACACCCAACGTTAGGGGAACCAAGGCAATCAACAGCAGAAACATGAGCTTGTGGTGTTTCATCTATGTAGCATGGATATTAGGTCAAAGGTTGTGTGTGGATGGATCAAAACAAGTTCTTCATCTGTTACATGTGTGCATTATGAGTTAATAGAGCAGCAAGCAAATCATTTCCTTTATTGCTAAATAGGCCTGGGACGATAACAAATTTTGCTGGACAATATATTGTCCCACAAATTATTGACGATAAACAATATTATTGTCGACATTATCGAGACCAAAATAACCACTTATGTTAATATATCATAATAATGCAAGTACACCCTTTAAAATGCAACAATTAAACCTTTATTTAACATTGGAATGTCCAGAACCAGAACTTTTAAATAGATAAATAAAACAAACAAAAAACAAAAATAAAATAAAAAAGGACTCAGTCTCTGTTAGAAATATTGCACCAAAAACAATAAAATAGACCCCATCTCTCCAAAACAATAAATACAATGGCCTATCCAGTGTCAACAACCAAAACTGCACTTCAATAATGAAAATAAATAACAATTTGTAAATGTGAGTCCATAATTTCTTAACCTTCCTTTTTTTCCTTACCTTAACATATAACACTGCAAATCCAGTTAAAAGAGGTAGAGGTAACAACATAAAGTTAAAATGTTGCCTTTTCAACTGTTGTAAATGGGAGCATTTCTTTGGAATACTTAACCACACTTCCAGTGAGCGCACCCCATTTTGCGCTGCTCCGACTGTATTTGTTTTGTCGACCAAATGCTTCATTAAGTGTCGACTGTCGGGTCGACGGCTTTGCATCTCGGGGTGCATTTTTTCCCCCCCGAGCTGTGAAAACTCGACTGGGTGAGTATGTTCCAGGTGGGAATGCAAGTTTGTTGTATTCCCTTTTTTTGTTACTACAATTTTGGAACAGAGTCGGCATAATGGCTCATCTGTGTTGATTACCCCACCTCTCTCATTGGGCTTGAAGCCAAAATGCTCCCACACCAGGGCCGTAGCATTTAGCTTTGCTATAAGGTCCTGCACGCCCAAGTGTCCTGGAGGTGTACAGGTCCTGCAGAGATGGGAGTCTGCAGCCAATCACCTTCTCAGCAGAGCCCACAACACGCTGCAGTCTCTGTTTGTCCCTGATGGTAGATCCAGCATAACACACGGTGATGGAGGAGGTGAGGATGGACTCAATGATTGCAGTGTAGAACTGCATCATCATCCGTGTTGGCAGGTTGAATTTCTTCAGCTGCCTCAGGAAGTACATCCTGTGCTGGGCCTTCTTTATGACCGAGGTGATGGTGGTACCCAGGAAGCGGAATGAGTCCACAGTGGTGATGGGGGTGTCAGTCAGGACGATGGGGGGGAGTGGGACTGTGTGGTTCCTAAAGTCCACATTAATCTCAACTGTCTTCTGGGCATTCAGCACCAGGTTGTTGCGGCTGCACCAGGACACCAGACGTTCAGCCTCCATACTGTAGGCAGACTCATCCCCGTCCGAGATGAGTCCAATAACAGTGGTGTCATCTGCAAACTTAATTAGTTTGACAGACTGGTGGTTGGAGGTGCAGCAGTTGGTGTACAGGGAGAAGAGCAGAGGAGAAAGAACACAGCCCTGAGGGGAGCCGGTGCTCATGATCCGAGAGTCCGAGACATTCTTCCCCAGCCTCACATGCTGCTTCCTGTCCGCCAGGAAGTCAGTGATCCACCTGCAGATGGGATCAGGCACGTTCATCTGGGATAGCTTGCCTTGGAGAAGGTCTGGGAGGATGGTGTTGAAGGCAGAGCTGAAGTCCACAAACAGGATCCTGGCGTAGGTTCCCGGGAAGTCCAGATGCTGCAGGATGAAGAAAAGAGCTATGTTGATGGCATCATCTACAAACCTGTTGGCTCTGTAGGCAAACTGCAGAGGGTCAAGGATGGGGGCCGTGAGGGTCTTGAGATAGGACAGAACCAGGTGCTCAAATGACTTCATGACCACAGATGTCAGAGCCACAGGTCTGAAGTCATTAAGTCCAGTGATCCTTGGCTTCTTGGGGACAGGGACTATGTTGGAGGTCTTGAAGCAGGCAGGCACATGACATGCCTGCAGTGAGGAGTTGAAAATGCCAGAGAACACTGGGGCCAGCTCATTTGCACAGTGTCTGAGAGTGGTAGGAGACACACCATCGGGGCCGGGAGCTTTTCTAGCATTTAGGCTCTTAAACTGTTTCCTCACATCTGCTTCATGAATATGAAGGGTTTTAGTTGGAGTTGATGTGAGTTCGTCATAAGTGAGGGGTGAGGAGGGGGTTGCTGTGGGTGAATTCTTTGATGGTGTTAATTGCTCTGTAGTGGGGGTGGGGGGATGAGTGTCCAAAGTGTCTCTTTTGTCGGGACCGGTGGAGGTGTGAGGCCTGCTTGGTGGGTGGTCAAAACGGCAGTAAAAGTCGTTGAGGGCCAACAGCAAGTCATCAGTGGAGTGGGGATTTTTTGGCTTGTAGTTCGTAATGATCCTAAAACTTTTCCACACAGAGACCAAGTCGTTCTCTGAGATCTGCAGCTGAATATTCTCAGTGCTGGTGTTTAGCAGTGTTCACTTCTTTTCTGAACCTGTAGTTGGCCTCTCTGTAGCAGTCCCTGTCTCCGCTTCTGAATGCCTTTCTCTTTTCTAGCCACAGCTGTTTGAGTTTAGGAGTAAACCAGGGTTTGTCATTATTATAACTCACCCTGGTGCGTGATGGCACAATGTTGTCCTCGCAGAAGTGTATATAGGTGGTGACATTATCCGTAAACTCATCCAAGCTGTTAGAAGCAGCCCTCATTGTGTCCCAATCTGTAGATACTAAACAGGTGCGAAGCTCCTCCACAGCCTCGTTGCTCCACAGTTTTTTAGTCCTCACGGCAGGTTTGGAGAGCTTCAGCCTCTGTCTGTACGCGGGGATCAGATGGATCATCACGTGATCCGAAAGTCCGAGTGCAGCGCGGGGCACTGCGTTATAGGCCCCGCTGATCGTGCTGTAACAGTGATCCAGTGTCCTCTCCTCTCTGGTCGGGCATTTAATATATTGTTTATATTTGCGAAGTTCCTCTCTCAGATTGGCTTTATTAAAGTAAATAATCAGAGTCCGGATCAACCCGCTCCATGTGCAGTATCTGCTCCGCGAGGGTGCACTGAGCTCCGCGCACGTCCGCGTCCGGCGGGATGTAAACAGCGGCCAGGAAAAGCCGGGCATACACTGTTTGATGTTGTCAGTCATTGTATTCAGCTGCAGCTCAAACTGTACAACTATATTACAGGGTTTCCTAATTCACAGCTCACAAATTATGTTCTCACACTGTACAACCTGATGCTCGGATGTGACCTGACTGCTAACACTTTACATACTTTTGTGAAACACTGTAACCTTGAAACTGGAACTACAAAGCAGAACTGGAGAAAGAAAGCCCAGGAATGAGTGATGCTCGCCTAAGAAGAGAATGCTCAAAAAAAAGCATTTCCTTGGCAACCCCGGCCATCTTGTAAAGGGAAACCTGAACTTTAACTCACTCAGTGTGACAGATTGGAGACAGGTGAAGACAATGATTCGACAGGCATGAACATATTTTTACTGCAGTTGTTTTTAATTTAAAGTATATGTTAGACAGATTAATGAACCTTAAACTAAACATGGCAAGAGAAATGCTTGTGTAAGCAACATTTACATTATTCAGCTCTATGCACTGCTTCAAAAGCACGATATCCTAACGAGGACCGACCAGCATTTCTAACAGGTTTGATTTTTGTGCCACCGTACGATTGCTGATTGGGATCTGGTCATGAGGTGTTAATCGCTTCTCGTTACTCCCTGTATGTCACACAGTGCATGACACGATTAGGCCAAAACTCTGCTCGACTGGAAAAATCGTCTGAAAATGGGCCACAGTGAATGCTCATCTCAACTCAGCACTAAACTCACTCATCTGTCTCTTTATGAACCTTGCTTGTTGTACTGGAATTTGATCCAGTACAGGAATGGGCAAACCCCAAACTCCCCCAATATAGGTTGGAGAATGAAACAAACAGTCTAAAATTTTCTTCATATGCTGCAGGATAAAACACATCCACCCAATATACTTGCATACACTTAAACTAAGCAATAAGACAAGTATTGTTCTTCTAGAACTCTCCAAACCCAGAGCTTGCCATTAGATTGCCAAACACAATCTCAACTCTTTTAAACTCCAGTGGCTGCATACTGTTTTTTGCACCACTGCTGTGCGTTGCATTTGGTGGTGCAGGGTTTGGATTTAGCTACTCACCTATAAAAAAGAAGCAATGCTTGTCATGTTTGTGTATTTAAAAAATCCAAAGGCAGCAACAATTAAACTTAAACGATTTAATAATTAACAAAAACAAGGAACAAAAACTTACAGAACTTGGAGAATCAAAAAATGCTGAGATGAGGGAGGAACAATAGGAACTGGGCAAGAATCAGGATCAAACAGGGAAAGAATGTAGACAAACCAGCGAGTTGTGACTGAGAGTGGACTGTATTTATACTGAAGGGAGTGTGAGGATGTGAGCAGAAAGAGCTGAGGACTAATTAAGGGAAGCGGTTGCAGCTGAGAGGGAGTGAGCAGGTGAAACTAATTAGCAGCTGGGATGGAAGGCAGAATGGCTAGGGAAACTGGGAGGAAGACCAGGAGCAAAACATACGGACTAGACAGAGGATAATACTAAAGAGGAATACAAAATAGAAAGGAGCAAAGGGTGAAAAACATCTAAGAACAAGGAGAAATATGGAAACAAGAAAGTGCAGAA
This sequence comes from Valencia hispanica, assembly GCA_963556495.2. Lineage (NCBI taxonomy): Eukaryota > Metazoa > Chordata > Actinopteri > Cyprinodontiformes > Valenciidae > Valencia > Valencia hispanica. Next base: position 66,169 of record OY747719.1, read on the forward strand.
ATAACTAGTAGAAACAAAGAATAACTAAACACGATAATAGAACTAAATAAGGAAAATAACTAACAAAAACACAAACACCTAGGAACCATGACAATGCTGTATATTTATTGAAGACACATTTTATCCAGAAAGGCTTAACACAGCAGAACATTCATCCAGTTTTGATGAGCATCAAGTTGATCCCTGATTACTATCTGAGGCAGCAAACATGCTAAGCGCATAAATCCAGGATGACTCTCTCAGACTAAAGATTAGACTGATGTAAGCTTGTAGTGGTGAGTCATGGCATGACACATATATAGGGACTCACATGTACGTAGTAAATTGTATGAACGGAGAAAAATAAATAATACAGAAGCCAAGAAGGAAGTCTATATGAACAACTGAGGTCTGTACAAGCCTACACAGACTGTCAGGTGTGTGTCAGGATGTAGCATGGATCAACACACAGACGTGGGTAAAGGTGGAAGGTTGTTTATTGGGAAGAGGATGGTGGTGGTGATAATGATGATGAAGGCAAGAATGATGATACAGCACATCAGGCTGTTATGAAAGAGCAGAAGGGAGAACAGCAGGAAAAGACATCAATGATCCGATGGGGAGTGAGAGGAAGTGAAGGGTTTAAATAGACAGAGGGGAATGAGGATCAAGTGTGACAGATTGGAGACAGGTGAAGACAATTATTAGACAGGCATGAACAGGACGGAGTGCTGATGGCTGTGACACAGAAAACTGAAAATACATCCTAAACTGTCTTTCTTAAGCTCAAATCTAACCTTGACATCAACATTTATCCCAGGACTAAATATCCCTTCTCTCACGGCCTTTAAAGTTCCAAAACAAAATACTGCAACAAAAGTCCATCCATGGTTGGTAACAGGGGGTCTGTTTCTGGACAAGGCTTTTGGTAGAGTGACAGAACTTCCAAACGTGGGTTCTTTAAAAAATATATGCCGGTTATTTCTTGCAAAAATGTAGAACATTAAACATCAATTTCTTGCAACTCAAATGTAAATGATAGTTTACATCCAACTTTGGGCAGACATTTCCACCTTGCCTCCAGGCATGATCCTAATTTCTTAATTAATGGGAGGATCAAATTATTCCCAACTTTTCCAAATTTGAAAGTTATTTACAGATTTAGATACCAAACTAGCTTACTGGTAACTAGATTCTTATGTTTCTAAAGAAAAAAAACTAATAGGACTAATTATTTAAAATAATTCAACAAAAATGGACACAAAAATATCAAAATCAGCTTTATTTGACCTCATAAAACACTGTCTTTAGCCCAGATGGATTTAAACTAAATCACACACACAACAGTCCCCTACTTCTGCATCCGATCATAGTGCCGTGATATTTCATCGGGTCAAAGGAGCTCGAATGCCGGCCTTTAAGGAGGAGAGCCTGTCAAGTCATATCTGCCTCACTAGGCCCAACACACTGCACCAAAAAAGAAATCCCCCCTGCTCTCTATACTTCACTGCTACAGCAAGCTGGACTCATTTAAATGACCTATATAAGTCACATGATAAATCAGTGTCAAGAGTGCAGATGTTCAAGTCTGTAAGTGGAAAAGTGAGTATACTTGAGGATAACGTTGGATGTTTTTGGGTGTCTTTCTGTTTGCCGTATGGAGATTTAGTCATTTAAAGTGACATATGGGTGCCTAAATGGGACAATCTAAGCTATCTTGTAGTGTGTTGATAAGGCAAATGTGTTTTTCGCATGTCAAGCACTTAATGAGACAGAGCTCATATTTGTTGCACTGAAAAATACATGTCTCAAGAACAATGTTTGACTCGTGCAAAAATTTTATTAATTCTACTTGGCAGTACACATTTTTTGGCCTTGATTGTGGTAAAAACATTTGTTTTCTTTTATTTTACAGTGGCAAGAACAGACAAAGAAAATGTTTAGCTTATTGTGATAGAAGATAGATGAAATCTAATGGGGCCCAGAGGTCTGTCACAAAAACAGGCTGTAAGTTAATAATAATCACCGACTTAACATTTGCATTTGTCTGATTGCATTCAGCCCAAGCAGTTAAGCTTGTTTAATCTAATAACTTCATTTAAAAGGTTGTCTAAAGTACTCTGTTCACTTTTTTTGTCAAGTTACAGCCACAAACTTTCAGGATTATATGTAAAACATACAAACTGTCACGGTGTGCGTTGGAATGGGACCAAAATGCAGACTGGAGAGCGGAAGTCTCATGATAACCTTTAATAGAAAATAAAACAAAGAACTTACAAAACTTTTCAAGGGGTAGGTAACGGGAAAATGACAAGAAAGGAGAAGATGACTAATTAGTGAAAAGAAGATGCAGGTGAGAGAGTAAGTAGGAAGGAAGATTGGAGATGCAATGCAGCTGGGCAAGGAAGCAAAATGGCAAACAGAAAACAGATGAAAAACAAAGGTATAGGCCTAAAACAGAAGACAAAACTAGACAGAAAATAATCTAAAATGAATTAACTAAGAACTAACTCAAAGGTAATTGAGATCCAAATAAATAAGAATAAAAGAGCCTAAGAGAAAATAAAAACACTCATGAATATAACTGGGAGGAGAGGAGAGAAACAGAAGGAAACATAAGTATAAACACTAGAAAGAGACTCAAATCAAAGAACAATCCTAATGAGAGAAATGAAGTTAAACAAAACTAACAAGGAGTAAAATTATGAGAAAAGGGGATAACTAATAAAAATATCAAAACAACCCAAAACAAAAGTATAAACATCAAGGGATCATAAAATAAACAAGGTAACAAACCGAAATCTGAAGTGTTTTGCAGCACAGAGTATTTAATCATAATCCTCATTACATTTTCAGTATGTTCAAAACCAACAATCTTCTAACCCCTAATTTCCACTGCATGTGCTCTACTCCGCTCCACCACGCACTCTGCCGTAAAAATCCTCCCTTTATAGTCAATGAGAGCGTTTCCACTGCCGCTGCTAAACGGTGCCGGCCGCCGTTTCGCCACCCAGCAAAAATAAGATAGATTCTATTGTTGCCGGGTGGCCGGAGCAAGTCCGCAGTCAATCTACACAAATCACTAAGCACCAATAGGATATAGAACAACCACATTTCTGGGTGTTTTTCTAAATAAATCAATAAAGACGGACTAGAAATTTTTTGTATGCGTAGCTATATTAATATAAACCCATTTATATTTATACATATGTTGTACAAAATATCATGACAGAATAACAGAGAATAACTGTTCTTTTCTGTTCGTCTTGCACGGAATTAAGCATTTTGTTCTGACTTCCGCATTTATAACTAGCTTTTATTCCGAGATCTCGCAATTCCCGCGCATGCTTCTTTGAGCACTTCTGGGCTGCGGACCGGAGCGGATCTAGAGCGCATTCAGTGGAAATTGCGAATAGCTACGGGGTGCGTGGCGGACCGGAGCGGAGCGGAGTGCATGCAGTGGAAATTAGGGGTAAGAGCTCTTAATGCCTTCACCTGATGCATATCTTTAGTGGCTCAGATGTGGGGACATTAGTTTAAGCTAAAAAAGTAGCAGGAAATAGGATTAATAACTACTGCAGCAGCATCATAATTAAAACTTAATGAAAGTTTAGCATATGTTTGTATGCACCCCCACTGTGTCAACACTTTTTAGAATAACCTTTTCCTCCAACTACACTTCCAAGTCATTTAAATCATGTCTTGATCAGCGTAACACATCTTGAGATTGACATTGTTCCCAATTCTTTCCATAATAGTTTAGACTTAGTCTGGGAGCATCAATTTTCAAGTTTTTCTATAGATTTTACAGTTGGATTTCGGTCTGAATACATCAATATTCTTCAATACAAACCATTCTATTGTATTCCTGGCTTTGTGTTAAGGACCATAGTCCTGCCGGACATACCTTAGTTATTTCAATTCATTTCAGTGTATTTATGTTGCGCCAATTCACAACACATGTGATCTCAAGGCAGTTTACGAGAAAAGTCATTTCAATTAAATTATCCATACATTACAGTCAGTTAAAAAGTTTTCTATTAAAGGAATCCCAGCAGATTGCATCGAGTCATTGACTAGCAGTTGTGCCCTGTTTATGCAGACTCCAACCACAGCAATCCCTCATACTGAGCAAGCATGTCGGGACAGTGGAGAGGAAAACCTCCCCTTTAACAGGAAGAAACCTCAAGCAGAATCAGAACCAGAAGCTGGCTCAGTACAAGCGGCCATCTGCCACAATCGTCTGGGGGTTAGTGAAGACAGAGCAGAGACACTGAAAGAACAGAAGAACTGATTTAAGAGTACTTTCTATGTTAAAGAAGTTAAAAGGTTGATAACAGGACATGGAGGACGATCAGTTACTGGGAGCAGCATCCCAGTCAATACATAAATAATATGGCTGTCAGGTTCCGTGGATTTTTGCTTTGTTTTCCTTCCACTTAATTTCCTTCCCCTCTGTACCCCAAGCTGATTTCTTGTGTTGTCCCTCCTGTTTGTGTTTAAACTTAGTTCTTCTCCTTATCTAGTTTTTTCATGTTAGATTATTCCTTGTCTTTATTAGTTTATTCTGGCACTTCCTTGTTTCTGTTTCTTCTTCTTGCTCTTAGATATTTTCACCTTTTTGTTTGTGTTCTCATTTGTTTCCTTAGTTTATTCCCTCTAGATAGTTTCCTAATTTATTTCTTCCTTCTGCTCTCTAGTGCTTCCTTAGGTCCCCTTCCTAGACTTATTATCTTAGTTAAGAGTTTTCTGTCTCCCTACCATTCTATCTCTCTTCCCAGCTGTTGATTCTTTCCACCTGCTCTCTTCCTCTCACCTGCATCTGATTCCCCTAATTGGTCATTGGTCTCCTCTCACTTCCTCATTTCCTCCCCAGTATCAGTCACTACTTGCTGGTCCGTCGTCGTTTTTTCCCTGTCTGGTTCCTGCCTTCCTGTCCTGTTCCTGTTTTTTCCCCATCGCTGCATTTGTTGGTTCTCCTGAGTTTTGTAAGTTATTGTTTCTTGATTTTTTTGTTACAATTAAATCTTTACATTTTACTTGCTGCTTTTGGGTCCTCAATTCTACCAAACATGACAAGGGCAGGATAATGATAGATAGATAGATAGATAGATAGATAGATAGATAGATAGATAGATAGATAGATAGATAGATAGATAGATAGATAGATAGATAGATAGATAGATAGAACAAACAAACAAACAAACTTAGGTAAAACAAGCCAACAAATTTGAGCCAAATACAGCAAACGTTTTAAAAACAAACCCTATATATTGTATTTCTTCATAAAGTAAACTTTGGGAAGCCTGGAGAGCAACTTGGACGAGTGCTTTGACAACATAGTTATGGGCAAACCACAAAAATCCACTTATACCATGCCGACAATCACTGCATCACAGAAATGCACCCGTTCTGAGGCCATCACCTCTACCATCTCTTCAGAGAAAAGCTACACTGATGTCCTGGATTCCATTGATAAGAAGCTAACCGACCTAGACGCCCGTCTTGCCCTGATTGCGGTTCTCCACAAGGTATTTCAAGCTCTGAGGGCATCTCTAGAGTTCAGCCAAGAACAGGTGGCATCACTCGGTGCAGAAAAACAAACGCTGAAAGACAGGGTAAAGAAACTCACTGATGGAATGATGCAGCTGTCCAGAGAAAACAAAAAGAGGAAAGAAACTATCCTTGATATCCAGGCACGGGACATGCAGGACAACCTTATCTTCTGCAGGATCCCAAAACAGGCAAAGGAAGATGCTCTAGAGTAAAAAACATCACTTTTCATCAGGTCCAGCGGCTCAGAGGTAAGAAGCACAACAACAGCTGCTGCGACCAATTGTTCCTAAATCTGAGCACTACAAGCAAAAAGAGCAGGTCAGAGGCCAGGGCAGAGAGCTGCGCTGAATGAATTACAGTGTTAACGATCAATATCCGAAAGAGATACTGGATAGAAGGCGAGTTTTATTCCCAATCAGCAAGAAATATATCCCTGAAGGTACTAGAGCTACAGAGGCTGTACGTCAAACTGTTCGTCAATGGGCAGCTGTTCAGGGAACAGCAGATCAACCCGTGGCTTTATTAGGAGCAACAATAGGTTAGTCTGAGCCATGTAACACCGGTTAGATAAGAGTTGTATTATGAGGCAATCATGATCTAATGTAAGCACAGCTCAGAAGGTTGTTTACGCTGTTCGATGCAGGTGGGGCCAAGGCTGTGCACTGGCATACCGACTCCTTTTTCCTTCTCTTCAAATGCCCATCACCAACTTGCACAAATTTTTCACAACATCACCATATATCTCTCTCCCCCTCTCACCCCCAACCTTTTTATTTACGTGTCCTGTCTGGCAGTGTGGAGCTCAGAATTGGTGTCTGAGTACTGTTGTATTCTACTTTTTTGGGGCTATTTTTTATTATGCAGTACATATGTTTTAAACATATCTTTAGTAAGCGTTTAGAGGTAAATAGGCCTGGTTATTTTATTCAGGGTAGTAAAACATGACTGTTTACCAGTATTTTATGGGGGTAAGGTTTTAAGTAATAAAACTCTTGGGCAAAGATATGAACTAAAAGCAGGGAGGATCGGTTATAACTCTAGTTCATGGTACGGCTATAAAACCAGGTCAGGAGACCTGGAGAAAATATTTGACCTGTTAAGATGTAGGAGGAGGGGAGAGGAGTCATGTGATATTTTCTTTGTTCTTCTTTAATAAAAATGGTACACCCTTGTAGAGAAGGGAGTCAGATCTTTTCTGGCTCCCATCTGCAGGTGCGTCCAGTGTGAAACAGATATCTGTTGTGTGTGTGTTATTTTACTCTCTGTCTCTCAGTTCTGGGTCTTATTTTGAAACACTTCCCGCCGGGGTTTTGGAGTTCGGCGCCCCCACCTTTCTGAGTAAGAAGCGAGTTGCAGAGCATATGGGTTACGGAGCCGACAGTACCAAGTAGAAGCCCAACAGATTTACTTTCACAAGTGGAGCACTACAGCTTTTGCTATAATACTCCACTTGATATATATTGTGAGAAAGTGTTATTATGAATTGCTGTGCGTTTTATTTTCTGATGTCATAGACATGGAGACAGAAAATAAAGGGGAAGAAGTAAAGTAGATGAAGAGAGGCAGGAAACAAAAAGTCAAGAGAGAGTGTGAGTTGAAAATACAAGAGAGGAAGGGGAACAAAGAAAACAGAAGAAAACATCGAAGTCTGCCTCCATACCCACAGGACGGCAGAGAGAAAAAAAAAACGAAAAAGGTACATCGACAAAACAAACTAAACATTGTGAACTAAGAACTACACAACCACATCACATAAAAATGGATATAAAAATACAACAACAATGTCACTGAAAAGCTCATGGTACCGATTAATCAAGATCTGGTAATGAAAACCTACGCCCAAGAATGTATCTGTAAATACCGGAGACCCCACACCTATGCGTGTGTTTGAGCATGCTTGTGCATATAAGGTTTCTCCATACTTGTGTTTGATAGCTGGTGTGAGCAGCCATCGATCCATCTCCCAGGAATCAATGCAGACATGAAGGAGATCGGAGCCACAGACATCCAAAGACGTCCCCAGAGCCCCGGAGCCCCAGGCAGACCAGCGCAGGGCTGACTGTATCCGGCAAGAGAGGAACAGAGGAGAATCCAAAGGGGAACATCCAGCTGCTATGATTCAGGGGCACGGGGGCCCGCAGTGATGAGCCCACGGGCCCTGCCGACAACCGGCTACGCCAGGGCGGGCCCGGCCATGGAACCGGAGAGTTGGGGCCCAGGGGCGCCCCACCCCCCAGCAGGGACCCGACCAGGGATTGGCCGACGAGGGGTCCCCGCAGCCGCGAGGGACACGGCCGGCCGCCATGCGCCGCCGCCACCCCAGGCCAATTCCCACCGCCGACATCCCAGCACCCCACCCCTACCCCATGTCAGGGCGCCCCACCAATAGCCGCAGCACACGGACAGCATAGTCGCTGCATGCCTTAGGCGCAGACTTCCACTCAACTCAGATGACGACCTTTGCAGTGACGCAGAGCCGTCCTCCCCGACCACAAAAAAAAAACAATCAGAGGAAAAAGAAGAAAGTGCGGAGGGGGTTGGTAAACGTTTAAGACTAAAAGGATCGCAAGTGTGGGTATGTTTTTGGCAAACCGAAAATAAACAAGTAGTTTGTACGCTCTGCAAGGCAGATTGGAGGATTGGAGGATTAGTTAGTCTTTCCACTGTTGCAAACAGAGTCCGTACATTATTAAAGTTTCTGTTAATGATTTCAGAGAAGAAAGATTCCCAAGCATCTGTTAAAGTTAACTGATATCTGTTCAGTCTCTCTTTGTAGATCTCACAGTGAACTTAGAGTCGTGTTTGCCGCCATTTTCCCTCGGCTCGTCAACACTCCGTTTTTCCACTACCAGTGGATTGCTTGTCCACGGAGACTTCTTTCTACCTGAGACTAATTTTACTTTAGTCGGAGCAATGGAATCAATGATGTCTGAGATTTTTGCGAGCAAATTATCTACCAGCTTGTTTATTGAGCTGGAGTTGGGAGGTGAGGGGGATGTGGTGGAAGGGTAAATACCTTTAATGGTTTCAACTAAACTGTCCCCTAGAAAACGCTTTTTTACAGTTATCTCACTGTGGCTAGATATTTTAGCAGAGATTGTACTTTCAAAGAAAACACCAAAATGGTAAGATAATGCAATATCAATTACAGAGGTGTCAGATATATTTAAACCTTTGCTGATAATTAAGTCCAGAGTGTGTCCTCCATTGTGTGGTGGTTGTTTGACATGCGGGGTCAGACTGAAGTTGTGTAGAGTGTCACTTAATGTTTTAGTTAGTCTATCCTGGGGGTTGTCAGTATGGATGTTGAAGTCCCCCACAAAGATTAATTGGTCATAATTGATACATATTACGAAAAGAAGGTCGCTGAAATCATTAAAGACGTTAGAGTTAAGTTTTGGGGGTTTATATAAACTTAGAAATAGAGCTTTTTTAGGCTAATTTATCTTGGTGGCTAGGTATTCAAAAGAGTCAAATGTGCCCAGGGATACCTTTTTAAAGTTCATTGAGTTATGAAAGATTACGGCTACGCCTCCACCTCGTCTATGTTTTCTGCTCTCGCTTAAAAAATTGTAATTTGGAGGACTAGATTTTAACAATACAGATGTTGAGGGAATATTCCTATGTAACTAGGATTTAAGTACATATTCTCTTTCTAGTGAATGTATCTAGGACAAGATGACAAGTAAAGGAAGCAAGCTCATTGTTCCAACTTAATGTTCCTGAAAAAGATGTGTCAGATCACAAGAGAGACAGACGCCGGGGCAGCAAGATATCTACAAACAGTCTGATCTGGGATGTGCTGGGTCATGCTTTACTATCAGATTAGCATGAACCAGTTCTCCAAAAGCTGGACATGAAGATCGGAGAAGACGTGCTGGAGGGATAAACAGTGATTGGTGAATCCTAGTTAAACTGTTAGTCAGAAAGGTAGGGTAGGGCGAGGTAAGAGTAATCTCGGTCCCCTCCATGTTCTTGCCAGACATGTTTGAATTAAATACTTAAACCCCTTCTGGGACTCAGTCTACTTTTATTTTGGAACCTTGAAGTATTTTCAGCCATGACACAGATGTTTAATTATTTATGTCTAGTCAAGTTTGTAATAAAAAAGGGTATGTATATTATGTTCAGTGATTCATTTGTTGATAAGGAATGACTTTCCTGATAAATAACTACAGTACCAGCGGTTTAAAAGTTCCCCTTCAGACTGAAAGCCAGCTGAATTGCCTTTGTCCTCCAGCCAAATTCCAGCTAACTCCACTTTAAATCCCTGCCGCTGGAGTGGCCCCCCTCTTTCTCGTGGGAGTGTCAATGTTTTACCCATTGGTTGAAATAAAGGGTATGACCAGAATATGGCGCTTCTCTCACAGAATTCTCATCGCCCACAGTCATTCTGATGTTTAGTCAGTCTGTGCCACTCTCCGCTCTACAGCATGTTGACTGTAGAAAAAGCAGGAAAAGTATTTTGCCATTTTGTTCTACTGTTGGTTGCTCAAATCGTTTTGAAAAGCACAACAAAACGCGCTCATTTTACAGAATACCATAAACTTGCACCCCTTTCAAAGCAAACAAAGAGACGTCTGTGGTTGCAAGCCACAGGGTGGCAAGGTTTTTATTAGTCTTATGTACATTAGCAGTGACATGTATTAATTAATAAATATTACAAATATACTTTTACTTTTTTATAAGTGCACACTGTGATTTGAATAACCTAAGCGCAAATAAGCCATTCTTTTTATTTAACCCTTTCATTTTATTTTCTCACATTCATAGTGGAAATGCTTATCACACTTTGCAGAGGTGGTGATTTTTCCACACTCAGGCAGACTGCAGGTACTTGGTGTTTTGGGAGTCTGTCTGAAAGGAAAAAAACAAAAAAACATTGGTAGCCAATTAATTTCAAGCATAATATAATTATGTGTTTGACACATTGGTTTGAATGGTGATAAAGCTAGATGTGCCCGCATGCACCGCTGTATAATTACAGCAAATTAGTTGTGGAATGTTTACAATAACGACTGAATAGAGACAAGTTTACATAGCAATTGGAAAACAAAGGAGTGGTGGGGTTGCTTGGAGATGGTAATGTTCTGGAGCGCAGGATGCCTAGATAGCGGTAATGTTCTGCTGTCAGCGGAAAGTTGGGGGAATATTCTTGCATGCTCTCTCCACAAACACATATCAACACGATTGTCTTTGGGAGTCTTAAACAAGTATTACATACATGGTTTTTTCACCGGCAGTAAAAGCTTCCGCCAGACCCTTGAAATATAATTTATGTATTTTTCCATCTTTAAATGGGTACCCGGAACATTGCAGGACTCTGAGCCCTGAACGTGTTTGCAGCAGACTATGAGTTCAAAATACTTTTACTAGTTTATAAATCATTGAATGGCTTAGCACCAAAGTATGTTGAAGACCTGCTGTTACTATACCAACCCACCAGAACACTCAGGTCCTCTAATTCCAGTCTACTCACCATCCCTAGAATCAGAACCAAACATGGAGAAGCAGCTTTCAGTTTCTATGCTCCTCTAAACCGGAACAAACTTCCAGACCACTGCAAAACCGCTGAAACACTGAGTTCTTTTAAATCACAACTAAAACGTATCTGTTTAGAGCTGCCTTTGAGTAATGCTTTGATGTATCATGTTTTGTGTATTCTTCTTGCTTTACTGCTATTTTTACATGATATGCTTTGTAATGCTTTGATGTATCTGTGTGTGCTTCACACTTTATTGCTGTTTTTACTTTATATGCTTTGTCTGTGTTATCACACACACAGACACATATGTACACACCCCATTACTGTAAGTAAATCTCATATTCTCTCTGTACAAAGACAACAAAGACTTTGAAAATATTTTGTTCTTGGTAACATCAAAGTGAAATACTCAACTTATCCATATAATTATTGACCCCCAGTTTAGACTACTGAGAGCAGAACATTAAAATCACTGCTCCTCCCTGTGGACAAAAGAGGCATTGCAGCTGGTTTTCATTCAGCCATGTATGATGAGAACTTTTGCTGGGGGGTTCTTACTTTCTTACTGAGGGCTGCAAATCTGTTTCTCAGCGGTATTCCAGGGGGAGTGATATCTCTTGTTTTGGGTTGCAGTTTCATTTTTTCAGAGCAGAGAAAGCAGGTGTAGATTCAGTGCGCTTTAAAGCCGGCCAGTCTTCGTCAAACTGTAAATGGGGTGTACCCTATAGGCGCCTTTTGGCTGAGGGAGTAGCGTTGTAGTAAAGTTGTCTCATTTCCATATTCAGTGTTTAGATCAAAATTAATCTTGTTGTGACACAGAGTGAGCGAATATTGTCTGGTTTAAAAAAAACATCAATAATTATGATCAATAATTTAATATTAATATAATTATAGATTAACTTAATGTTTAATCTAGTAATATTCGGGGCAGCAGCTTCGAGACGCAAAACACCAGATAGCCAGTCTCTTCTAAAAAGTATAAGTTCAAATGCTGTGGACATTAATTGTATGCACACACCAAGTAATCATAGAAAACTTCTCTTTAAGCTAAAGGGAATTTATTAAGAAAATAGAGCAACCTTACAGCCAAAGCAATCAACCTTACAGCCAAAACATTTCGTCAATAATTCCCATCTATTCTAAAGGATGCAACTAACTACTACCGATCTTATAAAAGGAATAATATGTGAAAATTAATCAACACAATTAACACCAAGGGGATCAGGGATAAACAGACAGCTCCCCTTTCAGCAGGGGAGGGGAGGTGAGGGTTTGTTCTGAAAGGGAGGTGGCTGATTCTTTACTCAAGGGTGCTCATGTAAGAGATAGCCTGTAGGACAAGGGCCATAAACTTATCTCTGTGTCAAGATGGAGGGAAGCACACAGCATGTAAGGAGACAAAGGGCCATAAAACTAGCTTTGGCTAAAATGGCACATGGTGTGTACTGACCAAGTGGAAGGTCACAGCTTTAACTAACCGACAAAGAAGAATGGAGTTAACCTTTCAGCTAACATACCAGCTAATGCATGTAGGACCCAAGCCCGGCTCTGCAGATCTGCTTTTCAGAGAGCGAGAGAGAGAGTGGAACGAGGAAGAGAGAGAAAGACTGGGATCCACTCAGGATAAAGACCAGTTGCAAAACACAGCGAATAAAACTGCTCACAAACGTATGCGTGCAGCGCTTAATGAGCCAACAGGTTCAGCGCTTAAAAACACTTTAACCAACAATGAACGAGTCAAGCTCATTCTGAACTATATTTTTCTTTATCTGCCCAGACACAAGATTAGGATAAATTAACCAGTTCAGTCCTACGTTGCTTTGAGGGAGGTTCAGTCCACGAAGAGGGGAGGAAAAAGTGTCCTTAGTTGAGCAAAAGGGAGAAACAAAACCTTGCGCAGGGTTCTTCGGAACCCCGGTCCCGGTTGCAGGCCTGACGACGTTGTAAAAATTGTCTTGGACAATTCTAATTTCACCCAGGCTGGGTAAGCAAACAGATGCTGGGTAGACAGTTGTACTTCAAAGGTTTTAAAAGTAGTTTATGTGCCCCCGCAGGTCAGAATTCACATGGATTCATCGATGAATAGCGTGTCTCCTTGCATTACCAAGCAACGCCGGAAAAGACAGGCAGCTGCTGAGCCCTTTCAGACTTTGTGATGTCATCGTTGGCCATTGCCAATGGGAATGTGTTGGGGTCACAGCTAGGAATGCTGCGAAATGCAGTCTGTTCAGTTACTTTGTCGAAAATAGATCCCCAACAATCTGAATAAGGTGTAACATTACCTTGATTGTTTCAATTCTCTGGAGTAGTTTCTCAAAGTCCTCAGCTGACCAAAAAGCCATTTTGGTAATCCACAGTCCTTCAGAAAGTAATCCAAAAAAGAGATCCAGCCTAATACAGTGACTCCAGAGGGTAGGTTTATAAAGTAACTAAGAAAAAAATCTAAGACAAGCTAAGAAAATAATATGAGAAAATAGAATAAGGTCAGCGATCAGGAGAGGTCGGGAGAGGCTGCTCCTCCTTCTACTTTACTTAATTTCCTTTTGGGATCAATAAAGTAATTTGAAATTAATTGATTTTGAATTCAGGTGAGTCAAGCAGAGTCAAGTAATCATAAACATTAACTATTATTTCCTGGATCCCAGGATGGTGCCCCAGACATACATAAAATTATCAAATCAAGCTTTATTTATAAAGCCCTTTTCATACACAAATTGGATCATAATAATGAAATAATAATTTATATATATAGCGCTTTTTGAGAACCTCAAAGCGCTTTACAACTCCATTATTCCTTCACGCTCACATTCATACACTGGTGGAAGCAAGCTATGATTATAGCCACAGCTGCCCTGGGCAGACTGACAGACGCAAGGCCGCCATACTGCGCCATCTGCCCCTCTGGCCAACACCAGTAGGCGGGTAGGTGAAGTGTCTTGCCCAAGGACACAACGACATGTAGCAGGTGGAAGCTGGAATCGAACCCACGATTTCTGGGTCGCAGGCCGACAACTCTACCACTGAACTACAGCCGCCCCTCATAGTTATACTCCCTCCCTCCCCCCAACCCAACCCTAATGCAAGCACACACTTAAAAGTAACAGTAAAAAGGACAATGGAATGAGTACAGAGGAGCCAGGTTAGGAAACACCATAAAGGGAGCCATCTGTGCCTGCAGCAGCAGTACATCAACAGCAGCCGCCAAGGTACTGACCTAGGGTGCCCAGAGGAGGTAAGGCGGAGACCCCCACCTCCACCCAAACTCTACCTGGTGAGCACCCAAGCATCCACAGCTGACCAACGCTTGCGAGGCAGAGGGCTCCCACAGAAGAAACACTGGAAGGAAGTTTACAATAACAAGTTACAGTATAAAATAAACAGAGAATAAGTATGGCAAAATTAAGTAGTAAAAATCCTGATAAAATTTATGAAGTAAAACATGCAGAGCAATTAAACGGACTATATTAAATAATAATCAGCTAAAAACAGGGCTACAAAGGTGAGTCCTGAGCCTGCTCTTAAAAACATGAACGTTCTCTGCGGCCCTGAGGACCTCAGGCAGCCTGTTCCAGAGGTGAGGGCCATAATAATAAAAAGACTCCTCGCCATGAGTGTGTGTCCTGACTTTAGAGATAACAAGGAGATGGCTGCCAGAGGAGGGCAGAGACCATGAAGGTTCATATGGTAAAAGTAGTTCTGAAAGATAAGAAGGCCCAAGACCATTAAGACACTATAAAACCTTTAAAAGAACCTTAAAATTGATCCTAAAACATACGGGGATCCAATGAGTTTAAGACAGGTGTAATGTGTTCCCGCCTCCTGGTCTTCGTCAGGACACGTGTTACTGAATTTTGTAGAAGTTGTAAACCGGATATACTCTTTTTTGAAGGACCAGAAAACAGGGCATTACAGTAGTCAATTCTACTGGTGATAAAAGCATCCATCAGTGTCTCTGTGTTGGCCCGAGAGAGAATGGGGCTGACTCAGGCAATGTTCTTTAGTCGATAAAAACCTATATTAGTAATATTTTTAATGTGAGGGATAAAAGTCAGCTCAGAGTCAGAAATCACACCCAGGTTCTTCACTTGTAAAGAAGGATTAAAATACAGTGATTATTAATCTTTTTAAAAAATGCCCTAAGAAATTATTCATAATTATTCATAGCCAAAACCTACCTATCACAGCAGTGCCACAACACTGCTGTTAAAGTCTAGACCGGGAATACAGTATATGATCTTAAAAGAATAAACACCTTTAAAAAATGTTATAAGGCTTTAAACTCAGAGATACCCCCATCAAATAATGAAATCAAACAATTTATGGATCAAATAACACTTCCTAAATTATTGGATAGTCAAACGATGGCCCTGGATTTACCACTAATAGCAGCTGAACTCCAGGAGGCCCTCCAAAGCATGCCCAATAAAAAGGCTTTAGGCCCAGATGGATTTCCAGCAGAGTTCTACAAAGAATTCTGGAATATTCTGGCACCAACATTCCTCAGAATGCTACAGGAAACCAAGGAAAAAGGCAGACTTCCGCCAAATATGAATTCTGCCTACATTAGTCTTCTATTAAAATCAGGTAAAGACCCTTTGTTTTCTACCAGCTATCATCCCTTATCCCTTAGAAATTGATTATCTTAAAATAATCTGCAACGCCCTCGCAAAAAGGTTAGAGAAAGAAACTCCTCTTTAAAACATCCTGACCGAACTGGTTTTATAAAAATCAATCAATCAATCAATCAATTTATAAAGTGCTTTCACAGGACCAAAAGCCAAAACAAGGCGCTGTACAATCAACACCGAAGCAAAACAGTAGAATACAGGAATAACACCATAAAAAAAAACATTTCAGCTAAGAACCCAAACAAAATAAAAAAGACTAAGATACCCGAAACAAAGCAAAGTCCCACACTGTATCAAATGCCTGATGGAAAAAAATGCGTTTTAAGAAGTGTTTTAAATATTGGCAGCGAGGTTGCGTGATGCACACTCAATGGTAGTGCGTTCCACAGCGTGGGTTCAAAAATGGAAAACGCTCGTTCTCCCCTCAGCTTCCTCCATGACCTCAGAACCTCTTAACAGCAGCTGGTCCACTGACCTGAGGCTCTGTGCTGGATTGTAAGTGAAAAGTTAAACTCAGCAAAATATGGTGGAGCACGGCCATTCAGGGATTTAAAAACAAACATTAAGATTTTAACTTTGACTGAAATCACTGGCAACCAGTGAAGAGAAGCCAAAACAGGCGTGATATGATCTCGCTTTCGTGTCCTAGCCAACACTCGGGCAGCAGCAAGGGAGGCATTCATCCACAAATTTACATAACTTAATAGATATAACAAATTATTCTTACTTTAACAACATTGAAACTAATATATTATCTCTAGATGCAGAAAAAGCATTTGACATAATTAACTGGAAAGTCTTTGATTTGATTCAAAGCCAAATTTATGTAAGGTTGCACTTACATAAATTTGGCTTTGAATCAAATCAAATCAAACTTTATTTATAAAGCGCTTTTCATACAAGAAATTGCATCACAAAGTGCTTTACAGATTTAAATGACCCCACATAAAACTACATTTCCATCCCTCCCCCACAGATTTAAAAGCATGATCACAGTTATACCCCCTTCCCCCCAACCCAACTCCCATGCACACACACAGTTAAAAGCAACAGAAAAAAACGACATTGGACCGAGTGCAGATGATGAAAACGCTTTTATAAACTGATTGAAAATATACAGTTCCCCAACAGCATTTATCAGGACTAATAGATAAGCATAATCTAGGTTTTATCTTCAGAGAGGTACCAGGCAGTTATGTCCACACTCTCCCTCCCTGTTTGCTATTCTTATTGAACCACTAGCAGCAGCATTCAGGAAAAACTAACAATATTAAAGGCATAAAATGCAATAACAGAACATTAAAACAGTATTTATGCAGATGATGTATTACTTTTTCTCCAGCATTCACAAATCTCTCTCTCTCTCTCTCTCTCTCTCTCTCTCTCTCTCTCTCTCTCTCTCTCTCTCTCTCTCTCTCTCTCTCTCGTGTAATCAGGTTGATAAACTCTTACCCCTAATTTCCACTGCATGCGCTCCACTCTAGATCCGCTCCACTCCGATCCGCAGCCCAGAGGTGCTCAAAGAAGCATGCATGGGAATTGCGAGATAAAAGCCAGTAATAAATGCGAAAGTCAGAAATAAATTAGTCATTCCGTGGAAGACGAACAGAAAAGAACAGTTATTCTCTGTTATTCTGTGTCAAGATATTTTGGACAAGATATGTATAAATATACACGGGTTTATATTAATATAGCTATGCATACAAAAAATTTCTATGCATTATTTATTTTTAAAAACACTTGGAAATGTGCTTGTTCTATATCCTGTTGGTGCTGTGTGATTTGTGTAGATTGACTGCGGACTTGATGCTCCGGCAAAAATAGAATCAATCCTATTTTTGTCGGATGGCGAAAAGACAGCGAGCACCCGGCGCCACTCGGCAGCTGCAGTGGAATTGCTCTCATAAAGGGAGCGTTTTTGCTGTGGAGTGCATGACGGAGCGGAGCGCATGCAGTGGAAATTGGGGGCTCAAGAGATTCAGATTACTCTGTAAATTGGTTAAAATCTACTGTTCTTCGAATCAATTGTTCTTTCCAGAATTCCATTACCACACAACTGCAGTCAGGGAATATTATATATTTAGGTATCAATGTCTCACCAAGACTGGCAGATTTAACAAAGCTAAACTACATCCCACTTTAAAAAAAAGTGGAAGATGATCTTGCTAGATGGAAATCCCTACCCATATCACTTATGGGAAGGGTTGCTTCAATTAAAATGATGGTTTTGCCTAGAATCTATTACTTATTCTCAATGATCCCAAGCAAACCATCACCAGATTGGTTTAGATATCTTAACTCTTCCATCTCTAAATTTCTTTGGAAAGATTACCCCCACATATTGGCATAAAAACACTACAAAAAACCAAAGATAAAGGAGGTATAGATCTACCCAACCTTTATCATTATATCTTAGCCAACAGGCTCCAATACATCTCAATATGGTTAAAACATAGCTACTTAGATAAGTCCCGGATAGATGTAAAACAGACATGCAATAAGATTAAAATTTCAGACCTACCATTTACTAGCTCAAATATAAAACAACATGAATGCTTTAAAAGCATGAATATCAGCTCCTCTCTGACAGCATGGTAGGAGTTTCTAAAAATGAGTCCTCACTAATAAGAATAACCCTGACATGCTGCCAAAAAATGTTTGATAAATTTTCCAGACTGGAGGTATAAAGGAACTGAATACCTGGAACACAATTTTGAAGGAACAGACTTTATCCCAGACTTCATCCCATTTAATACATTAATTAGATCAGATCTAAAAATCCCAATTTACGCAATACAAAACCCTACATAGAGTACACTATACAGGTCAACGGATATTCAGGATGGGTTTTACGTCGTCTAATACCTGTTTACAATGCACAGACAGAATACCGGATAATTCTATCCATGCACTTTGGTTCGGTCCACCTGGGTTCCTGCCTAGGCATTGAAGGGGAATAAAGAAAATACAAGAAAACATCCTAGTCTGTTTCTACATCAGCAGGACAGCAGAGAGAGGGAAACAGTTATGAAAAGACAAACCAAACAAACAATGAAAACTGAGAGCTACACAACCAAAACCCACAAATAGATATATAAATACGACAACAGCGTGACTAAAAACCTCTGTGGTAACCTCAGGCCAAGAGGGCATCTGTGAACACCTATACTATCACCTGTGTGTGTGTATGAGCATGCTGGTGCATATAAGGTTTCTCCATACAAGTGTTCAATAGCTGGCGTGAGGACCCAATGATCTGCCTCCCAGGAATCGAGGCAGACATGAAGGAGATTAGACCCATAGACATCCAAAGGACCCCCAGATGGACCAACATCCAGTAGCTACAGTGCAGAAGTCCTAGGGGGCCGCAGCGTCAAGCCCATGGGCTCCACCGGCATCCAGCTATGCCCAGGCAAATACAAACATGGACAGAGACCTGAGGCCCAAGGGCACTCCACCCCCCAGCAAAGACCCCACCAGAAATCTATGGTGCAGTATTGGGGCCAAAATTAAGACTTTCTTCCCTGCCGCAGGAGGCTATATCCATTCTGAAGCCAGAAACTGATCTGACTAATGATAGGCCGGCATCTGCAACTGAGACACCGGCGCAGGGAACTGAGAGGGAGACAGCTCACTAGTGATCGCAATAGATAGCCTGGCAATAGCTTTGGATTGCCTCGCCACTAGCATTCCTAGGCTAGCCACTGTTGTATTCTACTTTTTTGGGGCTATTTTTTATTATGCAGTACATATGTTTTAATTATATCTTTTTTAAGCTTTAGAAGTAATAGGCCTGTTTATATTATTCAGGGTAGTAAAACATGACTCTTTTACCAGTATTTTATAGGGTTTAAGGTTTTAAGTAAACAAACTCTTGAGTAAAGATATGAACTGAAAGCAGGGAGGATCAGTTATAACTCTAGTTCCTGGTACGGTCAGGAGACCTGGAGAAAATAAATGACCTGTCAAGATGTAGAAGGAGGAGAGAGGAGTCATGTGATATGTTCTTTGTTCTTTTGGAAATAAAAATGGTACACCCTTGTAGAAAAGCGAGTCAGATCTTGTCTGGCTCCCATCTGCAGGTGCGTCCTTTCTGAAACAGATATCTGTTGTTGTGTGTGTTGTTTTTACTCTCTGTCTCTCAGTTCTGGGTCTTATTTTGAAACAGTTCCCGCTGGGGTTTTGGAGTTCGGCGCCCCCACCTCTCTGAGTAAAAAAAAGTGAGTTCCAGAGCACATTATGATAAGAAGCCGACAAAATGGTGGAGAATGCGGGCATTTGATTTGGTTTTGAGTTTTCTCAGGGCTGGGAGAGATTGAGTGTGAGTAATGAGTGTGGCATAACTGATTGATACATGTGTTTGTGGCAATTATAGTGATTTTGTGTTTTTTCTTTGAGTCCAACAGAGAATCGGAGAGCGACTGGATTGATCCTTGCTAATCAACACCCGGGTGGTTTTGTATCAATCTGGAAAAGCGCTAACACCAAATTAATAGGTATTGATCGATTTAAACGTTCTCCATTTAATGTTGACGTGTTGTTCTTTCGGTTGAGGGCCGACCGAAGTGCGGACCAGGGCTTGAGAGTTGGCCGCTCGCATCCGATGGGACGCTGTCGGAATCCTCCAGGGCTGGCAAGCGGAAGGGACGGCAGCAGGGCCTGGGCGCTCTCTGTTGTCTAGACGGATTCCCTTGGAGAGGCCGGCGTATCTTCCAAACGCACGTTAGAGTCACGTGAATTGGATTGTGTTTAAAGGTCCGGCTTTAGGTGGCTCCGGTAGAGGTTAGTGTTTGATGAAATTGTAAAAATTGTTGTTCTTTCTTTCTTTCTAGTGTGAATGTGTGTGTGATTGGAGAAAGTGGAGGTTACGGAAGGAAAGGCTACCATGTAGCTTTTTGCATACCGGCCTCATATAAACTTCTCATTTAGGGGAACTAACCAACTGAATCTAAAACCATAATTCCTCTGCGAATCTTAAACGCCTAGACAATGCCCGCGCTTCTTGTATAGACAATAAGCGTAGAAGCTTGACATTGTAGAGGAATAAGGGAATATCATTTTCAGTCAGATAAAGTACCACCATAAGTTAGCTTACGGCTAACATACAGTTTGGATGAGTTTCGCCTGGAAATAAAGGTGTTCAACCTTGTGCAACTACGTAAACACGTCTAAAGCATTGTCTAACACATATATATAGGACTGTTATTATGGATAACTGGTAGTAAACTCTTTAGAATATATATAAAATAACTTTTTTATGGTAACGGAGCGGTCACGTTTGGCTTCCGGTTGAGCTAGGTTGCTCATGATGACAGCTAATCTTTGGTAGCTTAGCTTCCGAACTGTATTTATTTGGCTCGGTTAAACAGTCATTCGAGTATTGATGGCGAAGTGTGGTTTTGTTGGAGGCATTTTGTTCTTGTCTTTGGTTGGTTTACTTATGAGTACGGTTTGTTAAGTTTAGCATCGTAGTGAAGAATTAGCCATCTGTGCACCGGCGTATTCATTCCGCGGTGTGACCCGGAAGTTTTATTGGGCCGGACTTTGATCTGTCAGTCCGGCAGAGTTTTTTTTTGAGCAAACTGTTGACGATTTTGTGTTGCAAAGCGAGTTTTAAATGTATTTCTTTCGGTATATGTTTTATTGATAAATAAAAATTGCTTTATATTGGGAGAATTCTATTTCTTCGTGTGTTTCACCGAAGTGTGCGTCCCGAGTTTTGGCGCAGGCCGGACTCTATTAGGAATTCTTTGATTTTTAGATGAAACGGCAATAATGTCCGTATATAAATAAATTAATGATAAGATAAACAGTGCGTTATAAACCTTTTTAGCTTTCCTTCGTTTCGGCTTTGCCTAAAACATTATTAAGGTTAATGTTGCATGAATAAATAATATATAAACTCCTTCACTATAAAAAGAAATAAATTAAATAAATAAAAACTGTGCCTGCCTTTACTGTTAACTGCATTAATATTGGGATAAATTTGGGCCTACGAATTGATAGTTTATCAATTAAAATAAATAATTTATAGAGTTAATACAAATAACCTACTTTGTTAAATTTTAATCCATTTTGGATTTTTGTTACGAATATTCAATGGCAGCCGAATATAAATTACTCCCTGCTCCACAGGGACAAAACTGGCGCACTTTAGATGCCTAATTGTTAATATACATTTCTAAATTATATTCTGTTTTAGTTGATAAGCCCGGTAAAAAAGATAAAAACCAGTTCCAGGGCCTTATGACGGCCATGTGGGCTCGTCATGGTGCCCGAGGGGATGATAAAAGAAGTTTGTCACAAATGTGTTTTGAGGAAGGAAAACGTTTTGCAGATAAAGCTAAAACAGCAAACAGCATCACTGGTGCTAAAATGAGACACTTAAAAGCTGAGAAAATGTGGAAAACATGGGGTTTAACAGGACAGGGTATTGATCATTTGTGTGTTACTGCAGAAAATAGTTTTTCGACAGACCATATTCCTCCCCCATATCAACCTATGTACCCCATATTGACGACCTCTGGTCAAACACATATTTCATGGGGCTTGGAGACAGACAATGGCCAGATTATACTTCAAAACACGCAGGGTGACGCACCGAGTTCACCATCTCTTTGTGAGCCACCCCCGGTGGGCATTACTCCCCCCCTTCCTTCAAGCAGGGCAGTGTTGCACTGGAGTGGCCTCCCACAGAGGTCTGTAGCTCATGAACCATTGACTAATAAACCACAGGGTGATTTAAAGGTAAAAGATGATGGACAAGATTATAAATTGCGTTTTGAAGTCACCGGTAAAGGGGTTGTAGAACACACTGGGGAGGAAAAGCGACAGCTACAAAAATTAGTAGAACAGGACACCGATAAATTGTTCTTGGCGTATAATGCTAAATTGATGGATGAGATGGAGCAGCACGAACACAGGTTAACTAAAGTTCAGCGACAGATGGATGGGGTGCTGCAGGATCAGGAAAGATTAGCATCTGTGGTAAGGGGTCAAGCTGCAGACCTTTCAGGGAGTGCCAGCCCCAGTCAACGTGATGAATGTGCAGCAGTTCTACAGGTCGAAAATATGCAGACGTTGGGGGACAAGGGGAGTGAGGGACCATTTAAGAATACCAGATCTAAGTTGCCACTGGGGGCATGTGGGGGCCCTGATTTAATGCTTCCTTTAGTGGGAGCATCAGATGGTTCAGTAATTTACAAACCATGGAAGATGGCTGACATATCTGCCATCATTCTGCAACTCCCTGCTTTGAGTGGTGGAGGAAACTGTTGGATAAATAAATTAAATCAGCTGACTTCAGGGCAAACCCTAGCGGTGGGGGATTGGAAAGCTATTATGGGTAGAATGTTGACATTGACAGATTATAATGAGATGATGCTCCAGTGCCAGTTAGCATGTGTACTTGATGAAGCCCCATTCACGCATCATGCACATGATCTTGCCCAGTGGGTCAGAAGAAAATATCCTACTCCGCCCGCGTCTAAAATTTTGAAATTTCCCTGGTCAACTGATGTTACTCCCGCAGAACATATGGCAAAATGTAAAGATAAATGGGTTACCGTTACTGGAGAACACCCTCGAGATCCGGGAAATAATCAGATTTGGTTTAGAGAAGCAGTTTTAGCAGGCATGCCAGAGTCTGTTGCTACATTAATGAAACGGAATCCTGATTCACACATTTATGATCAGCCTACATGGGAAAGACACGTAACATATTATTTACAAGACGTGCAAGATTCTGCGTTAAAGGACGCTGAGGAGAATAAGAAAATGGAGACTGCTTTGTTAAAACTACAGTTAAAAGAGGCTCAGAATAAATTGACTGACTTGTATCAGTCTAAAAAAGTGAAGCAGATGGTGGCTGAAGCAGCACCTACTGTTGGATCAGCGACAGTGCTGCCTTCTTTTCCTGTGATGTATGCTGGAGCTGCGCCGAATCCGCCATTTACTGCTCCTTATAGGACATGGCAGCCTCGTGGCAGGTCGCGTGGCAGGGCCAGGTTTGGGGATTTTAGAGGCATGGGGAGAGGGCAGCCAGGTGCTAACAGTTGTCACAGGTGTGGCTCCAATGAACACTGGGTGAGGGAGTGCCCACACCCACAAGGGGGCGCTATACCTCCCGGTCAGCCACCTCTACATATGGCTCCGAATCAGCATATGGCTCCTCCCTCCTATCCAGGAGGACAGAGTGGGCCTCAGTATTGACAATGCCCACAGAGTACCTTAGTGAGGAGGACAAAGGGGGATCCGATGCTCACAATAGACGTACATGGACATTCATTGCCATTCCTTGTCGACACTGGTGCTACTTTCAGCACGTTGGACAGAGTTTTACCAGACGTCAATTTTTCTGGGAACACAGTGTCTGTGATTGGAATCTCTGGGGCTCCAATGACTCTCCCTATCACTCAACCATTGCCTGTTTCAGTGGGAGATCAAAGACTATCACATCCTTTTGTCATTGCTCAAACCATGCCTGTCAACTTGTTAGGCAGAGATCTGCTTATCAAACTGGGTGCTTCGATCCTATGTACTCCTGATGGACTTATGGTGACTTTTCCGAATGGACATACGCATTGCTGTGATACCATGAGTGGTCAATTTTTGCTGAAGGATGACACTTCACAAGTGGCTGATATTTTCTGGGCCAGATTGACTACGATGTCTGCACATGAATCTTCTGCGGCTGAATTTCTGAGATGCTGGAAGCCTTGGCTGCTTGAACTCCAGCCTTTTGTTCCACCGCCTGACCCGTTCCATGTGACCTTCCTCTATGAGAGAAGCGATCCTACTTTATATCAGGAACAATTTGAAACAGAACTTGAAGGCCAAAGTTGGTCTGTGGCTTCGGGTCCATGCTTTGTGGGGAAGGAGGGTGTTGCACTGTATGCTGATCTGACTTCAGAGCAGCATAAATGGTATATGATGGAAGCTGAAGCGCTTCCACACATATCGCTTTTGTTGCATCCGAAACATCAAGCTAAAGATTTGGGGGGAATGGTTAAGAGGGGAGTTGAATTAAAGGATTGGGTTTCTACCCAGATACCTTCAGTCTCTTTTTCTCCTTCTACTCAGATGTACAAAATAGATACGCAGCTCTCTGATACTACCATTCTGGAACATTTGGAGCTTTCTAGAAATCATGGCAGAGAAAAAACAGATCATCCTGATGCAGTGGAGGCCTTAAAGGTCGTGCCTGACTCTTTGTGGTGAGATTGTCCCACTGATGTTGGTCTAGTGCAAACCACACCCATCACATTTGAGATGAAACATTCTGATCCAATCTGGCGTTCGCAGTACCCACATAAACCTCAGGCTGAGGAAGGTATTGCAGACACTATTGCAGGCTTACTTGAAGTTGGAGTTTTAGAACCATCAAACTCTTCATATAACACCCCTATTCTTCCTGTGGAAAAACAAGGTACTGGTAAATACAGAATGGCACATGATTTGCGTGCTATTAATGAGCCCCTTAGAACCCCTCCCATTTCTACACCGAATCCGTATACAGCTCTGGCATCACTGACTCCTGATTTAAAATGGTTTACCTGCATAGATTTGGCTAATGCATTTTTCTGTTTACCGCTCCATCCTTCTGTCAGGGATATTTTTTCATTTACATTCAGGGGCAGGAAGCTACGTTATAGTAGGCTTCCGCAGGGTTTTGCTTTATCTCCAGGTATTTTTAATCAGGTGTTGAAGCAGTCATTGAGCACTGTACAGCTCCCTCCAGGCTGTGTACTGACCCAATATGTGGACGATTTACTTTTAGCATCCCCTACTGTTGAAACGTGCATAGCAGCGACTCTAGTTGTGTTGCAACATTTGGGAAAAGAGGGATTCAAAGTCTCCCGCGATAAGCTTCAGTTGGTCAGGCAGGAAGTCCAGTTCCTGGGACGAAGGGTGACCGCTCAAGGGGCTGGACTGACGGACACCCACAAGAATGCTATTTTGGCCCATTCTAAACCTCTCACTGTTAAATCAATGCTGTCATTTCTGGGACTGACAAATTTTTCCAGACATTATGTGCCTAATTACACAAACCTTACCACACCACTCAGGGCTCTTGTAAATGCTCATGGTATGAAAAATCTGCATGCTAAATTAGAATGGGACATACCAGCTGAGGAGGCATTTATTAAGTTGAAACAGGCTCTAGCACAAGCAGCTGATTTAGCCACTCCTGACTATACATGTCCATTTTTTCTTAACACATCAGAAACAGATGGGGTGGTTAATGGGATTTTGTTTCAGAAAAAAGGTGGTCAGAGATACGTTCTTATGTATCTTAGCATAAAGCTGCAAGCTATTGAAATGAGACAGCCGCCTTGCACGAGACATGCAGCAGGAATTGCACATCTAGTGGAAAAAACTTCACACATTGTCAGGGGTTATCCACTTAATGTTTTGACACCTCATGGAGTCATGGCATTGGTTAATTCTGAGACGTTTACTCTTTCTACTTTGCGTCAGCAGCGGATTAGCAGAGTTTTGGAGGCACCAAACATTATTTTTACGCATGAAGGAATAAACATGGCTGACCAAATCACCGCCTCTGGGGAGCAGCATGACTGTGTCAGGCTGAATTCTGTTGCTCAAAAAATACGTCCTGATTTACGGTCTGATCCCTTACCTACAGGTTTTGTGCTCTATACAGATGGTTGTTGTTTTAGAGATGGACAGGGCCAGTTGAGATCAGGTTTTGCAGTTGTTGAGCAAAATGGAGATTCACTACAGACTGTCGTTTCAGGGAAGCTGGACGGCAAGCAGAGCGCACAGCGTGCTGAGATAAGGGCTCTTATTGAAGCATGCAAATGGGGAAGGGATAAAGACGTCACGATTTACACTGATTCGAACTACGGGTTTTCTGTTATACATTATGAATTACCACAGTGGAAGAGAGCAGGTTTTGTTACTGCTACTGGTAAACCTGTACACCATCATGCAGATATTATGGAGCTTTTGGATGTTGTACAGTTACCAGCTAACCTTGCTGTTCTTAAGTGTAGGGGTCACAGCAAGGCTGACACCGTTGACGCGTGGGGAAATAGGGCGGCAGACTTGGCGGCGAAGGGAGCAGCAGGCTACCTGTCACATGTCCACACGCAGCTGATTGTCACGTCAGCACAGGAAATGTCAGACAGTTTTGCTGAGGAAGTGAAGTTGGCACAGCAGGCTGCTGCGTCGCAGGAGATAACTGTGTGGAAGGATAGAGGTGCGATTTTTTCTGATGGTTTTTGGCATGGGCCTGATGGCCGTTTGGTTTTACCTGCCGCGTTAAAACCCACCCTTTTTCAGGAGGCTCATGGTGCGGCACATGTGTCATACACTCAGATGAAACGTAATCTTTGTTTTTGGTGGCATCCCTTCCTGCCACATTTAATTAAGCATTTTTTGAGTGAATGTGTGGTGTGTGGTCAATTTAATCCTAAGCCTACTATCAAGCCAGAAATGGGCGCCTTCCAGGACTTGTGCAGGCCTGGCGAGGAGGTCGTTATTGACTATACAGATATGGTGACCCCTGTTAGAGGTTTCCGTTACCTGTTAGTGATGATTGATCCACTAACCTCGTGGGTTTCAGCTTTTCCTGCAAGACGGGAGGATGCTCAGACAGTGGTGAAATCTTTGATTATCCACTGGATTCCGTGCCATGGCTTTCCGACTAGGATCAGGTCTGACAATGGCACACATTTTAAAAATAAACATCTCCGACAGGTTGAGGAACAGATGGGAATAACCCACAAGTCCCCATTGCGTTGTTGTCCATGAGATCATCTGTCTGTAGAACAAAAGGTCTCACTCCTTATGAGATGTTAACCGGCCGAATTTTCCCTGGTCCGTGGGCGGGCAGAGAACCACAGGTGTCACCGCACCCTGACCCGGACCCTCGCAGTGACCATCAGCAGCTGAAGGGCCTCGTCTCCTCCTTCCTTCCGGCTCCCCGTGACGTGCAGGGACCTGCGGTGTCTCCTTCCGAGGCTGGGCGTGTTTGGCTAAGGGTGTATAAAAGAAAGTGGCAGGAGCCAAGGTGGTCTGGCCCGTTCCAGGTTGCTGCTCGTACAACCCATGCTGTCCAGCTACGGGGAAAGGGTTCTACTTGGTTTCATTGGTCTCAGTGTGCTTCGGCCCCCGACCCCCCTCCGGTCCCTCACGCTGCAGCAGCTCTCTGCTGACCTGGGAGAATCTCTTTGCAGCGGGTGGTGTCGGTTCTGACTAGGCGGTGTCAACTGCCAAAACCAGGAGGCGGGGCCTGACCCACCCAGAAGATTGGTTGAAGTTGCTGTAATCATCCAGTGTAATCTATATGTGCAAAAAATTGGGCGAGATAAGCAATTTGGACTTGCTTTTCTCGAAGAGGGATTGTACCGAAGAGAAAAGATCGCAAGAAATCAAACACATTTCACAGCAGGTTTTGACCACCTCACAATCGGTGGGGGAAGCTATTGGAGGCGGGGCCTGTCTGTGCAATTGTGTTTATTGGGGGAAATGTTCAGTTAATGAAGTAACTGTCATTTCAGTGAGGGCGATCTGCATAAAAGACAGTAACTTTGGGAAAAATAAAGAGTCCACTGTACTGAATCATTTCATCACTCTGGTAGCCACCTGCTGCCAGAGAAATAAACAAGAGCGAAGACTAGAGAACAAAATAATAAAGACTGAACACTTATGAATCATTTTTCTTGTATTTTACAGGTTGTTTAACCAATTTTTATTTACAGGTGCAGATTGCTAGACACTGCCTAAGAGGGTGTCAAAGAATTTTTAAGTAGTTAATTTGTAGGATTTTTTCTTAATATTCAGTTTTTACGATTTTATAAAACTTTTTAGTAATAAGATAAAACATTTTAAGGAGTGTTTAAAGTATAATCAGGTTGACTGACTACTAATTTTGGTTTTACTTATTCTTTTTTCATTATGATGTGGTTTTTGTAGGATGTTTTTAGGGTTGGTGACAATTGCTAGAGTTTGCTTTTTACTAAAAGAATATTGAGAATTAGGTTAAAACATAAAAAACAATAATAATAAATTAGAAAAAAATATTGCTTAAAAGGTAAAGAAAAAGAAAAAAAACAGACTCTTCTCACTTTGAATAATCATGTTAGAAAGAGAGACTTAAGCCACGAAGATGATTCAACTTATATTGATGCCATTGGAGTTCCTAGAGGTGTTCCAGACGAATATAAATTGGTTAATCAGATCTCAGCAGGATGGGAATCAAGTATTTGTTGGTGGTGTACCCTGAACAAGAACGTGGATAGAATAAACTATATACACTATAATGTACAGAAATTAGCTAATAATACTAGAGATGGGTTTGAGGCTGTTCATGAGCAACTTAAAGCCACCTCCTTAATGGCATTTCAAAATAGAATAGCAGTCGACATGATTTTAGCTCAGACCGGTGGCGTCTGTTCCCTTTTTGGTAATCAATGTTGTGTTTTTATCCCTAATAATACTAATGCAGACGGTAAATTAACTAGGGCAGTAGAAGGACTCAGAATACTTTCAAATAGGCTGAAAGAACAATCAGGTGTAGATACCTCAATGTGGGAGAATTTGTTAAATAATATGTTTGGTAAATGGAAGACTCTGGCAATATCTATAATGGTTTCTTTAGCAGTATTTGTGTCAACTATGGTGTTATGTGGATGTTGCTGTATTCCTTGTATACGTTCATTGCTCACAAGGTGTATTGAAAAAGCTGTTGGTGATAATATGCAAGGTCAATATCTGTTACTCCCTCACATGGAGCCTGAAGGAGAAGTACAGAGGAGTGGTCAATCTATTTGAAAAATAGATTGAAAGAGGGATTTGTTGTATTCTACTTTTTTGGGGCTATTTTTTATTATGCAGTACATATGTTTTAATTATATCTTTTTTAAGCTTTAGAAGTAATAGGCCTGTTTATATTATTCAGGGTAGTAAAACATGACTCTTTTACCAGTATTTTATAGGGTTTAAGGTTTTAAGTAAACAAACTCTTGAGTAAAGATATGAACTGAAAGCAGGGAGAATCAGTTATAACTCTAGTTCCTGGTACGGTCAGGTGACCTGGAGAAAATAAATGACCTGTCAAGATGTAGAAGGAGGAGAGAGGAGTCATGTGATATGTTCTTTGTTCTTTTGGAAATAAAAATGGTACACCCTTGTAGAAAAGCGAGTCAGATCTTGTCTGGCTCCCATCTGCAGGTGCGTCCTTTCTGAAACAGATATCTGTTGTTGTGTGTGTTGTTTTTACTCTCTGTCTCTCAGTTCTGGGTCTTATTTTGAAACAGTTCCCGCTGGGGTTTTGGAGTTCGGCGCCCCACCTCTCTGAGTAAAAAAAAGTGAGTTCCAGAGCACATTACGATAAGAAGCCGACACCACCCAATGGATTGACGACTCCCTCCGCTTTCCATTAGCCTGGATAGGCTGGCAATAGCACTGGATTAGCTCGCCACTAGCATTCCTAGGCCAGCCACCCGCTTTATTAGACGTGTTTTCTTCTTCTTCCGACTTTATTGCGGTTGGCAAACAACTTGAGGTGCATTACCGCCACCTTCTGGACTGCCATGTGGACTGGAATAGTTTTAATGATTTAAACCTCAAATGCCTGTTGGATAAAATAATAGATTTTTTTATTTAAAAAAATGTTTTCTCCACTCTTTCAAGTCAGCAAAGTCCAACTGCTAATGATGCTGAAGCTTCCACAGAAGTGTAAATAATGTTAAACAATAATTGGACAAGCACATATTCCATCCAGGGACAGGTATTGTGAGTTCCTTTTATTATTATTTTTTTGGGGTGGGGCAAGAGGAAACATTTGCACGCGTAGACTGATAAATATAAGCAGGAGAGGAAAATACTAAAATCTGAGCAACAGAATTAGTGTTCAGTTATGGATTAATTACATTTTACAGAATTATAGGGGGAAATAACTTACAACACGATATTATGATTTTTAAGAGTAAAAGGTGGCTAGCCTAGGAATGCTAGTGTCGAGCCAATCCAATGCTATTGCTTGCCTACCCATGCTAATGGAAAGTGGAGGGAGTAGTCAATCCATTGGGTGGCTAGCCTAGGAATGTTAGTGGCGAGGCAATCCAAAGCTATTGCCAACCTATCTAATGCGATCACTAGTGAGCTGTCTCCCTCTCAGTTGCCAGCGCAGGTGTCTCAGTTGCCAATGCCGGCCTATCAATAGTCAGATCAGTTGCTGGCTTCGGAATGGATATAGCCTCCTGCGGCAGGGAAGTAGTCTTAATTTTGGCCCCAATACTGCGCCATAGAGATCAACAGACCAGGGCCCACCACCTCCAAGCTGCACAGGCCATGGCCAGCTGATTGCCAAAATGCGCCACCACTCCTGGGGCCAATCACCACAGCCGGCACCCCAATGACCCTCCGCCCCACGTCAAAGCACCACACAAATAACCACAGCGGACGGACAACAACCCCAGGCCAAGCCCAGCCAGCATAAAACACTGAACTTAAAAAGGAGTCCTACTAATTATGCTACGTAATTATGCTATTCAGCTGTGTTGATGCCAGGGGAACACCTAAAAGTTGCAAGAAACTGGCCTTGAAGAGTGGAGTTTGACAGCTGTGGCTTAGGTGGATGGCCATGTCTTAGTAGATTTGCAGCGACGCCATACAGCTTCGATTTTCAGATGACTGATTGATCAGAGCTCTGTGAGATGTTCTTTAACAAAGCAGTGAGGCCTTCACAGAACACCTGGATTTACAGATAGACTATTTACTAATTAGCAGAGGTGGGACAAAGTCATTGTTTTGCAAGTCACAAGCAAGTCTCAAGTCTTTGTCCTCGAGTCCCGAGTCAAGTCGAGTCAAAGATGAGGCAAGTCCCGAGTCGAGTCAAAAGTCAAAGCCAACAAGTCTCAAGTCGAGTCAAAAGTCCTACCATTTTAGTTTCGAGTCATTTCAAGTCCTCTTACCACATAAATAAATATATACAAATCATGTCTGTCTTTAAGATTTGTATTTATTTAAACCTTTACTTATACAATAACATTAATCAAATACAGTAAAAGACTGAAAATATAATTTTCACAAAAAATGCTTCTATTTCAACAGCATATTGCAGTAGAACAATGCAGAGCAGCTTCAGTCCTGTATTGTATTGAACTCATATTGCAAAACAGCTTAACTTTCAAATTGACATGGGTCCTTTTAACCTAAACTTTTTTAAACATGTCATCAATAAAATCATCACCCCTCAAAATGATCACTTCTGAAAAACTGGGCCAACCTGATAATATAATTGGAATGCCTCCATGCAATGTTCCCTCTAATTTTTCATGTGTCTGAGCAAACACACTAACGCCCTGAGCGATCCCTTTGACCACTGTGAGCAACATCAGATGTGTGCACTGTGGTCATGCCAGCATCGCATCCATCCAGTTTACATAGTTTATTAAAATAATCAAATTAAAGCATTTACATTTCTGTGAGAATACTTTATAATTAAGTACATTATCCCACTTACAATGAAAATGACAAAGATCTTATTCATGACCTGTGTAGTGTGTTAACACTATTGTAAGTATAAATATTTCATTGTAACTGTGGAGAAACATGAACTGCCAAGTAAGCCAAGCTAACTATGAATTCAAATTTTGAAAACACACTTAACATTTTTTATCATAAAGGTCTGACTTGTATTATAAGGATGAGCCATTGTGAGAAGCTCTTGCCGAGCACTGGGTAAAAGTAACTCTTTGTCTGCAAAACACAGTATATAACACTGGCGTAGCCAGAAAAAGACACTGGGTGTGCACCAGCAAACACTGGGTGTGCCAAATTTATTCTCAACAAATAGAACATTTTTGCCAAGGGCTTCCCCTACCTACAGGCCTGAAGGCAAAACTAATAAATTCAGACTAACATATTCAAAATCACTGGCTGGCATTAACTTGTATAATCAAACACATTCTCAACTTCTGAAATACATTATAATAACTTTTCAACCTTAAAACACGTTTTTAACGCAATTTAAATAAACAATTTTCAAATGTATATCCTGTAATATTTATAAGTAAAGCTGTTAATCTTATCCTATTTATTTCTTACTCACACTATAACATGTACATATTATTTAAGCATCTGAACTTCCCACCTTCGGATTGCAGCTCCACAAGGCAAGGCGGCGTGGTTTGGCCTTAAACAGGTTAGTTATTTCGTCAGAGTCTAGTTTGTCTGCAAGATCTTTTTTTGAACATGAGCAATGAGATGCTATCAACTAGTCTCTCAGTGAGCATTGTAGCTCTGCTGCTGGTTTTAATCCTGTTCACCAGTGTTTTTTTTATTTTATTTTTTTATTCCTTTCATGAAAATGCTTCTTCATTACATTGTTCACACAATGATTAATTAAAAGTTTCAATACATGATTTTGAACATTTACATGAATGGAAAGGAGCAGATAAGAAGAATACAATTTTTATGTTTTTCTGCCCCTTTTGAACACCATACAAACATGTGATGATCTACCCTGATCCCCCCATACAATTTTCACCAAATTAAATATAAAACATGTGGATACATTTATCCAATACACATCCAGTCACTCATTAAGTTTATATGCTTCAATATGTTTTGTTGTATACAACTTTTTAAATTGAAAATTATTTTGACAACATTTTAATTCATTCTCCTGGGAATTCATCAGTACTACACCTTTAACACATTTGTTTCAATGTTGTTCGTGCAAACTGATGTTTAAAGTCAAACCTCCTCCTATGATTTTCATTCTCTGATGTAAAATTAAATAGTTTTTGTATGTCTCCCGGTAAAAGTCTGTTTCTAGCTTTAAACATAACCAATAATGTCTGCAACTCTATAATGTTTTTGATTTTCAACAATTTGGACTTAATAAATAATGGATTTGTGTGCTCTCGAAATTCAGCTCTGTGTATTATTCGGACGGCTCTTTTCTGTAATAATATTAACGGCTTTATATTGCTTTCATAGGTGTTTCCCCACACTTCTGTACAATAAGTAAAATAAGGTAATATCATTGAACAATATAACATTCGCAGTATGTGGCAAGGTAAAATATATTTGGATTTATTTAGAATAAATAAGCTCTTCAATACCTTATTTTTTACATACGTTATATGTGATTTCCATGATAAGTTGTCATCCAACACTATACCTAGAAACTTTATTTCATTAACTCTTTCAATAATTGTGTTGTTAATGGATAAAGTAACTTCAGTTTTTCTTTTTTTCCCAAATATCCTAAACTTTGTTTTTGTTAAATTTAATGATAATTTTTTTGTAATCAAACCATGTTTTCAGTTTTACCATTTCTTTTCCAATGTTTTCAGCCAACTCTTTTAGATCATTTCCAGAAGCGAAAAGATTGGTGTCATCTGCAAACAACACAAACTTTAACAATTGTGACACTTCACAGATGTCATTTATATATAAAATAAAAAGTTTAGGTCCAACAATTGAACCCTGAGGAATTCCACTCTTGATATTTAAACATGTTGACTTATTACTTCCAAATTCTACATATTGCTGCCTATTTTGTAAATAGCTGGTTAACCAATTCAAGACTGGTCCTCTTATTCCATATACATATAATTTAGATAGCAGAATAGAATGATCTATAGTGTCGAATGCCTTTTTTAAATCGATAAACACTCCTATGGTATATTTCTTTCTATCAATTGCTGTTGAGATTTCTTCTCCCATTTTTGTTTGATTTGTTGACCGGTTGGACCTAAAACCATACTGGTTCTCACTGAGTAATTTGTTATTTTCTACAAAGCTGTCTAGTTTATTTACAAATATTTTTTCTAACAATTTTGAAAATTGAGAAAGCAATGACACTGGTCTATAGTTATTAAAATCATGTTTGTCTCCATTTTTAAAAAGTGGAATGACTTTAGCCAGTTTCATTCGCTCTGGAAATATTCCCTTTGTAAATGATAAATGATCAATATAATGCAATGGTTGGAGAATACAATCAATCGTCGTCTTTATTAGTTTCATGTCAATACCATCACTATCTTTTGATGTCTTGTTTTTAAGTTTATGAACAACAGCTAATATTTCAATTTCTGTGACATCAGCTAAATACATTGACTGTAGATTATTTTTTCCTCCATTACAGGCACCTTTAAATGTTTTATCACATAAAATTTTATTGGCTAAACTGGGTCCTACATTTACAAATAATAAGTTGAGTTCATTTTTCAATTTCCTCCTGATTTTCAATGATTATTTAATCTTTTGTAAAGTATTTTGGGATTTCTGTGGATTTTGTCCTTCTTCCTATTACCTTGCTCAGAATATTCCAAGTGGCCTTGATATTATGTTTATTTTCATACAAAATTCTGGTGTAGTATTCCTTTTTAGCATTTCTCAATATTGTTATTAGCTTATTTTTGTAGCCCTTATAACACTTTTCAGCCGTTTCTGTTCTTGTTTTGATGAAGTTCTTGTAAATTTTTTTTTTTTGCACGCATTATGTTAACCATTTGTAATCCAAGGTTTTTTGTTATCATTACGTCCAGCTCTGCATGGAACCTCTGGACAATGTTTATTGTAGAGATGTAAAAAACATTTTAGGAATGACTCATATGCTGTATTCACATCATCTGTATAAACACTATTCCAGTCTTGATTATTTAGGTCATTTCTGAAGGCCTTTACAGTCTCATCACTCAGTTTTCTTTTATATTATTGATGAAATACAATTGACTTGTTTGGTAATTGATGGTTAAATATTGCGAAAATAGGCAAATGGTCACTTATATCATTGATTACTAAGCCACAGTTTGTGTAATTTTCCAGACAATTAGTAAATATATTATCAATCAAGTAGCACTAATTGTAGTTATTCTACTAGGCTTTGTAATCATTGGATAAAGCCCTCTACCATGTAACATGTCTAAGAAATCTGATATTTGTGAATTTGAATTACTTTTTAAAAGATCAATATTAAAATCTCCACAAATTATCAAAGTTTTATTGTAGTTTAGATTACTTGTCATGTCTTCAAAGCTATCCTTAAAAGTTTCTATTTTGGATCCCGGTTTCCTGTACACACATGCAACAATAATGTTTCTGCTTTTTTCCAATGCTATTTCTACTGCAACACTTTCCATCAAATCATCAATTACTCTTGTCATACATTTGACGGGTTTACATTTTAACTCATTATCAGTATAAAGAGCTACTCCACCTCCAATTGTAGTTCTACTGTTGAAATATAAATCACAGCCTTCAATTTTCAAATCTTCCTCCTTCCCTTTGTTGATCCATGTCTCTGAAAGGGCAATCAGCTTAAATTTACCTGTAAATGAGTCCAAAAAGTGCTTAATTTTTGTGAAGTTCTTTGGTAAACTTCTACAATTAAAATGTATTAAAGAAAACGTCGTCTCAGTTTGTACTTCACCCAATTGATCTTCTGTATAATATATACAAGAGTCCTTCAAATCCTTCAACAAATGAGACTCCGGGTCCACATCTTTATCAAAATCATATGTGCCATGTTCTGTGAAATCAAAGTTTGAGAAAGATTCCTTCACCAATGAATCAGCCATTTGTAGTGTAGTTTATAACCCATACTTGTCTGGTTCTTAAATCTCCGAACAAAGTAAAGCATTTCTTAAATTTGTTCATTTGTACTGGTCCAGGTCTTGCCGTTTTCTGACCACAGTCACTTTAGCCTGTTCGGGTGGTCCATTCAGCTGAATGAACACCTTTCCATTTCTCATCCAGGTGGATTGAATTTTATTTTGCTTTTTCAGCATTCGGCTAGCCCAAGCAATTTCTGAGTTGTTTTTTTTGTCAAGTGCTCATTTATGTAAATCCCACTACCTTTAAGTTTCTTTGCTTCCTTTAGGAGGTTCTTCCTGTTATTGGTTCTGATCTTGTTCAAATAGTGAACTCATCACTGCTATCAGGTGTCTTCCCTCAGGCTTTAAAAACAGCAGTTATTAAACCACTACTAAAGAAGAAAAATCTGGACAACACGTTAATGCAGAACTACAGGCCAATCTCTAATCTCCCATTCATCAGTAAGATTATTGAAAAAGCTGTGTTTCAGTAGTTAAATGGCTTCATAACAATGACAAACCGTTTTGATGCTTTTCAGTCTGGTTTCCGTGCTCACCACAGCACCGAGACTGTCCTCGTACAAGGAATTTAATGACATCCGCATAAATACAGACTGTGGAAGAACCACAGTGCTGGTTCTGTTGGACCTCAGTGCAGAATTTGACACTGTTGATCATGATATTTTATTGGAACGACTGGAGAGCTGGGTCGGACTCTCTGGTACAGTACTTGGCTGGTTCGAGTCTTACCTAAAGAACAGGGACTTCTATGTTTCAATAGGAAACTTTTCATCAGAACGAACAGAAATCACATGTGGGGTGCCCCAGGGCTCCATCCTGGGGCCCCTCTTATTTAATATCTACATGCTCCCACTAGGCAAGATTATAGCGACCAATAACATTAGCTACCATAACTATGCAGATGACACTCAGCTCTACATTACAATGTCACCAGGTGACTCTGAACCCATTCAAACCCTAAATCAATGCATTGACCAAATAAATGGATGGATGTGCCATAACTTTCTCCAGCTGAATAGAAACAAAACTGAAGTGATTATTTTTGGACCCAAGGAGGAACGATCAAGAGTCAGCACACAGCTTCAATTAATACAGCTAGAAACTACTGATCAGGTTCGTAACCTAGGTGTAGTAATGGACTCAGACCTGAACCTCCAGGGTCACATAAAGGCAATAACAAGGTCAGCGTTCTATCACCTGAAGAACATCCATCCATCCATTTTCTTCCGCTTATCCGGGGTCGGGTCGCGGGGGCAGCAGCCTAAGCAAAGAGACCCAGACTTCCCTCTCCCCAGCCACTTGTTCCAGCTCCTCGGGAGGAACCCCAAGGCGCTCCCAGGCCAGCCGAGAAACATAGTCCCTCCAGCGTGTCCTGGGCCTTCCCCTGGGCCTCCTCCCGGTGGGACGTGCCTGAAACACCTCACCAGGGAGGCGTCCAGGAGGCATCCTGACCAGATGCCCGAGCCACCTCAACTGACTCCTCTCGATGTGGAGAAGCAGCGGCTCTACTCTGAGCCCCCTCCGGATGACTGAGCTTCTCACCCTATCTCTAAGGGAGAGCCCAGACACTCTGCGGAGGAAACTCATTTCAGCCGCTTGTATCCGTGATCTCGTTCTTTCGGTCACCACCCAGAGTTCGTGACCATAGATGAGGGTAGGAACGTAGATCGACCGGTAAATCAAGAGCTTCGCCTTTTGGCTCAGCTCTCTCTTTACCACGACAGACCGGTAGAGCGCCCGCATAACTGCAGATGCCCCACCAATCCGTCTATCGATCTCCCGCTCCATTGTTCCCTCATTCGTGAACAAGACCCCCAGATACTTAAACTCCTCCACTTGGGGAAGGACCCCATCCCTGACCCGGAGGAGGCACCCCACCCTTTTCCGGCTCAAGACCATGGCCTCGGATTTGGAGGTGCTGATTCTCATCCCAGCCGCTTCACACTCGGCTGCGAACAGCTCCAGCGAAAGCTGTAGATCACGCTCCGATGAAGCCAACAGGACCACATCATCTGCAAAAAGCAGAGACCCGATCCTGAGGCCACCAAAACGGATCCCCGCAACGCCTTGGCTGCGCCTAGAAATCCTGTCCATAAAAGTTAGGAACAGGATCGGTGACAAAGGGCAACCTTGGCGGAGTCCAACTCTCACCGGAAACAAGCCCGACTTACTGCCGGCAATGCGAACCAAACTCTGGCACCGGTCGTACAGGGACCTAACAGCCCGTATCAAGGGGCCCGGTACCCCATACTCCCGGAGCACCCCCCACAGGGCCCCCCGAGGGACACGGTCGAACGCCTTCTCCAAGTCCACAAAACACATGTAGACCGGTTGGGCGAACTCCCACGCACCCTCCAGGACCCTGCTGAGGGTGTAGAGCTGGTCCAGTGTTCCACGGCCAGGACGAAAACCGCATTGTTCCTCCTGGATCCGAGGTTCGACTATCCGTCGGACCCTCCTCTCCAGAACCCCTGAATAGACCTTACCAGGGAGGCTCAGGCTGATGAAGAACATCTCTAGGATTAAAGGACTGATTTTGCAACACGACCTAGAAAAACTCATCCATGCGTTTATCTTTAGTCGGATTGATTACTGCAACAGCATCTTCACAGGTCTGCCTAAAAAGTCAATCAGACAGCTGCAGCTGATCCAGAACGCTGCCGCTCGCGTCCTCACTAGAACCAGGAAAGTAGAGCACATCACCCCAGTTCTAAAGTCCTTACACTGGCTCCCTGTAGCTCAGAGAATAGACTTTAAAATACTTTTACTAGTTTATAAATCATTACATGGCTTAGCACCAAAATATGTTGAAGACCTGTTGTCATGGTACCAACCACCAAGACCACTCAGGTCCTCCAACTCTAGCCTACTAAACATCCCTAGACTCAGAACTAAACATGGAGAAGCAGCTTTCAGTTTCTATGCTCCCCTTCATGCTCTCTTGCTTTTTTTTATTTTTTCTCTTGCTTTATTGTGTATCATGTGTAATGTGTGTTTCTTTTATGTGTGTCTTTTAAATCACCAAATCATGTAAAGCACCTTGAATTACCCTGCTGTTGAAAGTGTGCTATACAAATAAAATTGCCTTGCCTTGCCTTGCCTTACCTTGTGCTTCCGGTTCACAAATCTGACAATAATTGCAGGCTTTTACTTTTTATCCTTGTTTGGAAGAGTGTGACATACTGATATGTGTTGACTTTCCAGGTGAATATCTCTGCTTTTCATGAATGTAATCACCTTTTGCTCCAGGGTGTACAGCTCCTCAGATGGTGCATCTTCATGTAGTTGGTCACTAGTTGGGCCAGCAGCCCGGGCATAAGTCTTATGCCTGGTCTCAAGGCCGGTGATTACAAGATCATTTGCTCTGGAGTACTGCTCCAAATCATCCACCCTCTGTTCTACGAGTTCAAACCTTTGTTCTTTGTGTTTGATGATAGCCTTTAGCTCCCGGATCTCTTCCATGAGGCCTGCCAGTGATTTCTGTTGTTTTAGCACTTTACTGATTTCCCTAGACATGAAGTTTAGGGATTCTTTAATCTCTGCCATCTCAATTGCCAGTTTGGAAGAGGACATCTTGCTTCGGACAGAGATAAAATGCCACTGCAGCTTGCCTCTTTTTTACTCAGTAGTTTTGACAATTGTTGTCAACAATATCCACTAAAACAAAAGCAGATATACCAAGCTCAGACTTCGATACCTTGATTCTTGTTGGATGTAACCATATTTTGGTGATTTTTGATGGATTGTATCAGAATTGTATCAGGCCTTTAGGCAGAGAAGTGCAGTGGCAGCCATCTTGAAAAAAGAGTCCTTGAAAGTAAACAGAGTGTCTGCCTCACGGACTAAAGCTGGGGTTGCCAACTGTTTCCGACAGGAAGTAGCTGAAGTTGCCCCAGAAAATCGCTAGATGTCGCCAGATGAAGTCATGCGCTAATTTGCATAATTATGATGTCATCATGTGATGACGAATGAAACAGAAAGGAGGAAATAATTATATTTAGATTAGGATTACAGGGTTAAACAATACATTATTTAAACAGGGGAAACATGCAACAGGGAAATGTGACTTCTGTCTTCAAGAAGAGACTGTGGAACATGTTCTATTATTTTGCCTGAAGTAAATTGTTGAGAAAACTGGTACAAAATTGACAGGATATCAAATTGCAACTGGACATCAAAGACCTTTTAAACAAAATTTAAAGTTCTGGAAAAAAATTTTTTTTGCTGAGATATCTCAAGAAGACGAAATTAATAGAGAGAATATAGTTGTTTGTTTTTTAGTACTTTGTAAAAATAAGTAGGGCATATTTAGCATGCATCAAATGCTTCTTGCCAACTGCCATTAAACAGAAGTTTATTGCTTATGGTATTATTTTCAGTGGGGGATTTTTGTCATAAATTTTAAATGTCCTACGTTTTTGAACTCATCATGCATTTCGAACGTTCCTTGAATGCACCACAAGTGCGAGATGCCGATGCAGCGTAGTACAGACAAGCTTCTGCCTTAATTCCCGTTGAAAGATCGGTCTTATAAACATGCAGATTTATTTTTTACTTTTGAATTAACATTAACTACCAAACAACTTAGTTTGTGAGTGGGTGAAATTAACCGAAAAAGGTTGATGATTGGTCAGTGGACATACTCTGATCATGCTGCATATGCGCAGATCATTCCCTTTCTGAGCGTGAGGAAGGAGCAAGCTGGGTCTCTAAACTGCAGGAAATATCTGCGACAAAGTTTCACAGAAAGTAGCTAAAGGTGGTCAGAAATGTCGCTAGATTTGTCAGTAGGCGCTTTTTGGAAAAAAAAGTCGTTATACATGTATATAAATGCATTCAGATTTTTGGGTGTGCCAGCTGGCTCTGTGGATGGCACTGGCACACCCTGGCACACATGGCTACGCCAATGGTATATAATCACACGATTATTCTGTATTTCTGCTACTCAAACTGGTATTTAATGATCAATTTTCATAAATGAACATTGTAAATGCATGACACTAGATAAGCACAAATCTGATTAAGAACTTAAATTGAACTTTATTTTTGTCGTCTGTCCTTCTCATGTATCCAGTGGTTGTACACTCTGTTGATGGCCTCATCTGCAGTTTTGACTTTATGCGCATCAGCTGATCCACATGGTCCACTTCAAGACAATTTCTCGATGCTGTTTTGATACGATTCATTAAACTAAAGCCTCTTTCACAGTCTGCGCTGGATGCTTGAAATGTAGCACAAATATAGATTGATTAGCTGCGTAAATGCGTATGTGAATCGCATCATAGGCTGGAGCAGCCAGCCACTGGTCACTCAGTGACATAAACGTTATTGTCTTGAAGTGAAATCTTTCAACCCAAATGCAGAATCAAACGGCGAGATTAAACACATTTCTGAGAGGAATAAAACTTCAGATTTCAGAACATTCCATAATCCCCTTTTTGTTAAAGGAAATTCCACCAAAAACACTACAGACTTTCTAAATAAATCAAGCACATTTCACAGCGCACGAACTTGGCGCTGTCAGCCGCTCTGTGCGTGGATGAAAGCGCTCCGCTCCTATATAAACAGGAGGATCGGAGTTTGTGTCTGGATTAATTTTTTACTTTTACCTTAGTCTTATTTGGATACCCGTGTCTGTCTTTAATCTGTGTTGTGTCAGTGTGTGGGTCTCTGCCGCATTGATGTGGCAATAACCATAAATAACGGGTTCGGGCGAGTGTGTGTTTTTCTAATTGGACCGGTCCACTGTCACCGCTGGAACTGTAAATTGGTGCATATGCTCATTGATTCATACTGTAAAATAGCACAGAATTAATTATTTGTTTGTTGTTGTTTTTTTCAATTCCGGTTAGATTTTTTTTAAATGCGCAGAGCAGATTTTCTGTGCGCGAAGACTGTGTCAGCAGTGCGCAATTGCGCAGGCCCGCAGTTTAGAGCGAACATTGAGCCTCCATGGTGTGTAAAAAAATTTCCACCAGTTTTCATGGGAAGTAGCAAGTCTTCTCAAGTCAAAAGGTGCAAGTCCAAGTAAAGTCACGAGTCATTGATGTTAAAGTCCAAGTCGAGTTGCAAGTCTTTGTGCATTTTATCAAGTTGAGTCTGAAGTCGTCAAAATCATGACTCGAGTCTGACTCGAGTACAAGTCACATGACTTGAGTCAGACACCTCTGTTAATTAGGTTACTTTAGAAGAAAATTAATTGCACTGGATTTTATGTAGGAATATCAGACTTTTGCTTGAAAACAAATGCCACCTGCACTTTTCAGATGTTTGTGTTTGCACATTATGTAAAATCCCAACATGTTTGTTGTTGTGACATAGTATCAATATTAAAATTCATTACAGCTATACATTATAATGCATAAATTATTTTTCAAGAAACTGTTCTGGTCAATACCCCTAGACCCCCTTGGGGGAAAGTAACAATTTGGGGGCTCGTCCAGGATATTAATCCTCTCCCAGCTTTATACTCCACTCCAAAAGGGCAAAAGGGACTCAACTGTGTCCTTTTGGCTGCAGAAACAACAAAAAACTGAGTGTGAGAAGGATTTACCAACATGCACTTCTCATGTTAACCATGCCAAACTGCAGCCAAACAATCGTCTTACTTTGAATGTGAATAAAAAAAAGATGATTGTAGTTTTCAGAAGAAACAGAGATAAGTCAAACACTGTTTGGAGGTGGTTGAGGAGTATAAATACTTCTGAGTTCACCTTGACAACAGACTGGACTGGAGACTGAACAGTGAAACCGTCTACAAGAAGGGACAGAGCAGACTGGACTTCTTGAGGAAGCTTAAGTCCTTCAAGGTTTGCAGCAAGATGCTGCAAATCTCCTACAAGTCTGTTGTGGAGAGTGTAATCTCTTCAGCCATCATCAGTTGGGGTAGCAGCATCAGAGCCAAGGATTTAAAAAGGCTAAAACACCTGATAAAGAAAGCTGGTTCTGTTCTGGGGACAACTGTGGAACATCTGGAGATGATGATGCAAAGAAGGATTCTTCAT
This sequence comes from Valencia hispanica, assembly GCA_963556495.2. Classification (NCBI taxonomy): domain Eukaryota; kingdom Metazoa; phylum Chordata; class Actinopteri; order Cyprinodontiformes; family Valenciidae; genus Valencia; species Valencia hispanica. The sequence goes on from OY747719.1 coordinate 109,418, forward strand.
AAAATCACGAGACTGTCATACAACAGTAGAGTGTCTTCAGTAGGAAGCTTCTTCAGTTTTGCTGCAATACTGACCGCTACAGGAAATCCTTCCTGCCCACAGCCATCATTATCCACAACAACTCCTTAAAGAATTAATTATATGAGCTATATTAACACTTAATTTCTCTCTGGGATCAATAAAGTATTTTTGAATGGAATTGAATTAAATCCTTAACGTACCCATCCATATGCCTGGTAACTATTTCTATCAATATATATATTTTAAATTTTAAACCAAAAAAAAGAAGTGTCTGATCAGTTGAGACAAAAATGGACATCATCCTGTCTCACACAATAGTTGACACCCAATTTTAACAGATATACAGTAGCAGTAACCGTTATTTGACCTTATTACCATGAATAAATTGCAATTATGACTGCTGGAATATTTTTGCTTACAAGTTTCAAATACTACACCATTATGAATGAAACGAGCTGTTGGACCCAAAAAAATATCTTAGCTCCGTACCTTCTAATTGTGTGTAGAATTATTTGAAGCAGGGTGGTGCATGCGTCGGCGTCTAAACAAACACCATTCTGTTTAATTATTCACATGATATAGTCCTCTACTGTTAATTCAAGAACACACAAAATGAAATTGATGAAATGTGTGTGCAGCTGTGTGGGAGCACAGCAGGCGATGCAAAACTCCAACCAAGCCACAACCCCCTCAAATTCTGCTCTTCACAATCAGTCCAAGGCTACCCCGGCCCACCCTGATACTGCAGTGAGCTGTATAGTCAAACACATGACTCCCCGCTGTCTTTGAATGTGGAACTTGGCATTATTAAAGGTGTGGATGTTTAACGAGGAAGAATGGTGGGCAGGTACAATGTTGTTTTTCTTCATGTTTTCCCCAATATCTTTCTTTGGAACTGTATGTTGTAAACAATACAGCTCACGACCCCACCCACCTGATCTTCTCCTGAGGGTATGATGGTGGTTTTTATGCTGAGTTTTACTTTTAGTTTAGGAATAATCTGGTACCTTGAACACTCTTGTTAGTTTTTAATAATTTCATGATGATGTAACATAACAAAAAGAAGTAAAGACCCAGAAGGATTAGTTCAATTGAGATCTAATTTTTTACACATGCAGACCATCTTCAGGTTTACTGGGACAGCTAGAATGGACACCAGGAGGCATAACTGATGGAGGCAAGTGGAGCCATCATGTTATGGGAGTGTTCAGTAGTGATTTTGTTTCAGTTACATGGGGCAGGATTATTGTACCATGCAACTGCCTGGCAGGATTGTCATACACTTCATTATATTGTGCAGGTCAAGGAGTTGTGGGTGGTCTCAAGTAAGCAATGGATCATACTTAGGGCTACTGTCATATCTGTACATTCCAAAGAAGTCTGTCTGGTCAATGCAAACCTGCAATGTGAGTCGCATCGAGATCAAAAGATGGTGCTACAACACACCAGTTTTTTCTATAAACTAACTATCAACAGTGTTCCTTTTGGAATACATCCTACTTTCGAGACAAAAACACCCAGCTGAGACTGTTTTACTGTGTGCTAGAAAACCACATGATTTCCATGACAACATAGAGTGGGACTAGTGTTGTCAGTGCACTTTGGATGAACTGTGAATACTATGTTACTATCAGTATTTGCAGTTATACTCCTACCCTTTGAATAATGAAGATGCTGTTGGCTGTCATGCTACTCTAAAACTGTTGACTTGTTGACTTGTTTTTACTTACTTAATTGAAGTTTTGAGAATTTCCATTCAAACCGTATAGTAAACGCACCCAGATTAATATTTGTCTTTTTTTTGTTATTCCTGTTCGCAAGATAGCCAGGGCTGTTACAAGTCCAGTAACTCATCACATTCATCAAAGATAATATGTTTAAAGTTTATGACATTTTAAAGAGTTTTTAATTTTTTTCTGATTTTTGGGATCAAAATAAATGTTAACATTATCATAATCTGGAAAATTGGAAAAAACATTGCTAAATTTCGTTTTTCTTACTATAAAAAATCTGAGCATTATCTTATCAGTAAGAACCATCACAAGCTAATCAAACAAAAACTTATATAAAAAAGTGACTTGTGTGTCAAACCATGAGTTTATGAAATTAAATAAATTTGGAATCCATCCATTCATGCATTATCTGTACCCAGACATCGTATGCAGGGTTGTGTGGGGGCTGACGTCTATCTCCATCTGTCATGTGGCGAGAGGCGGGGTAAACCCTGTACAGGTCGTAAGTCCATTGCAGGGCAACACACAGAGACACACAGGACAAACAACCATGTACACACACACTCATACCTAAGGCCAATTTAGAGAGACCAATTCACCTAACAGTCATGTTTCTGGACTGTGGGAGGAAGCCAGAGTACCCAGAGAGAACCCACGCAGCTCCATGCAGAAAGACCCCAGGCCGGGATTTGAACCTGGGCCGTCTTGCTACAAGGCAACGTTGCTACCAACTTTGTGATTCCTATTGTGTGACAGTTTCACCCTCATCACAGTAGCACAAACCTGGCCTGTGGAACCGGAAAGCCCTGTTCAGCTTTAATGTGGAGGAGTAGCATTTATCAACATTTCCTGGCCTGCTCTGAGCCGAATACCAAGCGGTGCATGTGTGTGATCCGAGCTTTAACATTTCCCCTTCTTTTCTCCTTTATTGCCCGACTGCTTTAACTGCTCTAGTAAAGGTGGATTACAACCTTCAAGAGGAGCCAGCCACGCACCTTGGAAGGATTAATAAGCACTTTCATTTTATGTTCCAGAGAGTAAATAGCAGCGTAAACTAGCTGTTCGAGTTGCATATGCATACATATAGCTCCACATAAATGCATACATATGGGCACAGCATTACTAATCCCATCAGGAGAACACACATGAACACCATAAAGAGAAAGGTTGAAGTGAAAAACAATTCTACAAAAGCTTTTCTTCTGTTAATGCTCAGCTTTCATTGTCACACATAAGCAGATTTCATCTGGTCACAAGACTTTTAACCTATACAGTGAGTTGTCAAGGTTTTAATTCAATTCAATTCAGTTTATTGATATAGCATAGATTCACAACAGATGTAATTTCAAGGCATTTTACAAGAAAGTCATTTCAATACAAACATTCCCATCAGTTTAAAGGTTTAGCCAGTTTTCTATGTAAGGGATCCCAGCAGATTGCATCGATGGACTGGCAGTTGTACCCCGTTGATGCAGACTCCAACTACAGCAATCCCTCATACTGAGCAAGCATGCAGCGACGGTGGAAAAGAAAAACTCCCCTTTAACAGGAAAAAACCTCCAGCAGAACCAGAACCAGGCTCAGTACGAGCGGCCATATGCCAAGATCGTCTTGGGGCTCAAGAAGACAGAGCAGAAACACAGATAGAAAAAAAGATCTGATGTAAGAGTGTTTTCTATATTAAAGAAAGTAAAAAGTTCATAACAGGACAAGGGGGATGGGTTAGGGTAAGTCATCGACTGGGAGCATCATCCCAGTCGATGACCTCCATGCAACAGGGCATTGTACCTAAGCAGGATACCAGATCAGGTGTAGCTTTTATGGAGAGGAAAACACTGAGAAAAAACTAAGTTAACAGTTGAAAAAACAGCAAATAATACAACTGGAGAGTAGTAGGAGAGAAAAGTAGCAGAGTGAAGAAAAGTGGTCAGTCTGTCCTCCAGCAGTCTAAGCCTATAGCAGCATAACTACAGAGATAGCTCAGGATAGGGTATAAATAAAGTTTGATTTGATTTGAACTAATCCTCCAGTGACAGTAGCCCCTTAACTAAATTCCATCAGGGCTTGCAATGAATTTGCCAGCTTTTTCACTGAAAGGATTTTGACAATTAGAGGGTCAATCTGTACATCAGTACCAAACCCATTGCCAGTGTCATCTCCATTCAACACCAATGTAGAGAAGATGTCTGAATTCCAAAAACTAAACCAAACAATACATCCGGTCTACCCATCCGTTACCCCTAACTACTACTCTGGAAACTCAGCGCAGCAATTGACACTGTTGATCATGGTATACTATTAGAGTGATTGGAGAGCTGTGTCGGATGTTCTGGTACAGTACTGGGCTGGTTTGAGATTTACCTAAAGACCACGGACTTCTTTGTTTCAATAGGAAACTTTTCATCAGAACAAACAGAAATCACATGTGGGGTGCCCAAGGGCTCCATCCTGGGGCCCCTCTTATTTAATATCTACATGCTACCACTAGCCAAGATTATAACAACCAATAAAATTAGCTACCATAACTATGCAGATGATACTCAGCTCTACATTACGATGTCACCAGGTGACTTTGTAAGTAATAATATTTGGACCTAAAGAGGAATGATTAAGTGTCAGCACACAGCTTCAATTAGTATAGCTAGAAACTAATGATCAGGCCCGAAATCTAGGTGTAGTAATGGACTCAGATCTGAATCTCCAGGATCACATAAAAGCAATGACAAAGTCAGCCTTCTATCATCTGAAGAAAATTTCTTGGGTTAAAGGGCTAATGTCGCAACAGGACCTTGAAAAACTCATCCATGCGTTTATCTTTAGTAAGATTGATTACTACAATAATGTCCTTACAGGTCTGCCTAAAAAGTCAAGCAGACATCTGCAGCTGATTCAGAACGTTGCTGCTCACGTCCTCACTAGAACCAGGAAAGTAGAGCACATCACCCCAGTTTTAAATTCCTTACACTGGCTCCCTGTAGCTCAGAGAATAGACTTTAAAATACTTCACTAGTTTATAAGTTATTGAATGGCTTAGCACCAAAGTATATTGTCACAAATCAAAGCTAAAAACTCATCTGTATAAAGCTGCGTTTGAGTAAACAATTAATAGCTGGAATGTCATGTTTTAAATTTGTCATGTTTTGAGGCTCTTATGTTGTATTTTATGCTTTTACTGTTCTATTGCTGATTTAATTTTATGCCCTAATCACCCAAAGCACCTTGAATTGCCTTATTGTTGAAAGTGCGCTTTATAAATATAGTTGCATTGTCGCTATAAGGTTATGGTCCGCCCAGTTTGCTGGTCAATTAAGCACAGTAATCCCATGGTCATTGAACCAGGTTTTGGTACTGTTGGCAGTGTGGGCAGGTACCAAGTCCTGCTGAAAAATGAAGTCAGCATCTCCATAAAGGTCCTCTGGCGTAGGAAGCATGAAGTTCTCCAAACTGTCCTGGTTGATGGCTGCGTTGACTCTGGATTCCATAAAGCACAGAGGACCAACACCAGCAGATGACATGGCTCCCAAAGTCAACACAAACTGTGGAAACTTCACACTGGACTTCCACCATCTTGGATTGTATGCCTCTCCATTCTTCCTCCAGACTCTGGGATCTTGGTTTACAAATGAGATGCAATATTTGCTGTTCATTTTTTTTCTTTAGTCCAGTTAAGGCGCTTCAGACATTGCTTGTTGTTCAGGAGTGGCTTGACCAGAGGAATATGCCATTGAAGCCCATGTCCAGCATCCGTCTGTGTGTGGTGGTTCTTGATGCATTAACTTCAGCCTCAGTCCACTCCTTTATGAAGGTCCCCAAAACTTTTGAATGACCTTTTCCTGAAAATTCTCTCCAGGCTGCGCTCATTCCTGCTGCTTGGACACCTTTTCTTTCACACTTTTCCGTTCCATATGACTTTCTATTAAACTGCTTTGATACAGCACTTTCGTAACATCCAACTTCTTTTGCAATGACCTTTTGAGGCTCTCCCTCCTTGTGGAGGGGGTCAATGATGGTTTTCTCCACAACAGTCAGGTCAGCAGTCTTCCCCAACATTGTGATTCCTACTGAACCAGACTGACAGACCAATTAAAGGCTCAGGAACCTTATTCAGATGTTTTGGATGAATTAGCTGATTAGACTGGGACACTGTGCCTAAACTATTTTCACAATATTCAAATTTTCTGAGATTTTGAATTTGGGGTTTTCATAAGTTCATCAAAATTATAACAAATAAAGGCTTGATATATCTTGCTCTGCATGTAATGAGTCTATCTCATATATTACTTTCACCTTTTAAGTTGAATTGCTGAAATTGCATGATGTTCAAATATTTCGAGTTTCACCTGTGTGTGTATTTGTGTATTGAAGAGATAGAAATTCTGTAAATGTTGTATGAGGGTTTAATTCTGTAGTGCATGTGGAAACACTTAGAAACAGTGAATAATCAAGAAGAATGTAGTACATCATGTGTTCCTTATGTGAAGAAGCTTTGACCATTCTGTGAACGAAGATCTATGTGGGAGGAGTTTCATGCAAACTCTTGTTTCAAATAAAAAGTCTATGCTGACGTGGATCTGGGCTCAGTTAATAGAACTGAGTCCAGCGAACGACGTCTCGCTGTTAAAATATATAATTGTTGTTTGTTGTTCTTATTGCTCCTTTTACAGAAATGAACGAGCACGCGGGAAGGTGAAATGAGAGCCGTGAGTTCCAAGGGTCATAAATTAAATGGGTGTCTGTTCCTTTAAGAGAGGCTTTAGATTAGAGTGAAAACACCTTTCCAACAGTATATATATATATATATATATATATATATATATATATATATATATATATATATATATATATATATATATATATATATATATATATATATATATGTAAAGCAATAGCAAGGAAGCATATTTTCATTGACCTACAACAATGACACACACTGAAACATATCACTGTACTACTTTGCGCACTCTTTTCATTTTTTCAGTCCATATATCTCTTTCTTGTCCCGTAACATACCCGATTGACCAATAATGCTCCTTGCCAACCAAGCAACAACCCTGGTTCAGCTGAAACCAGATTATTCCAGTTCTCTGTGGGCTGTCACTGACGGAGCACAGTGTGAGAGAGGCGGGTGGCTCAGCTTCAGCAACACACACACACACACACACACACACACACACACATACACACAAATGCTTGTCTTGCTAGTAATAGTGAGAACCTTCATTGACTTCCATTCATTTTAGAAGTTGTAACCCTAACCATTACCCATTTATTCCTAACCCTAAGCTTCAGTCACATGACCCATTTTGTGTATTTTTGCACCTGTCTGATTTGCACTGATCATTACCTGCACTCATGTATATATCAATCTGTTAAGCAAATTATATTTTTATTTAAGTGTTTGTGTTTGCAGAAAGTACCACAGCAATTTCCTAATGTAAACTCTCCCAACATTTGGCAATAAACCCTTTCTGATTCTGATTCTGAAACTAAAACCTAATTCACACCATACCTCTGAAACCAACTAGTAAAGCTCAGTAACATTGTCCAAAATTGAGAACCAGGCAAAATGTCCTCCCTTTGTATTAAATGGTCCTCACTTTATAGGTGAAAAACTTGAAACAGTGAAGATTGGTCTTCAGTTTGAATTCTAGGCAGGAGCACACACACACACTAGGTGTAAACGCAGAAACCCGAGTGTCTTAGACAAGAGGTGTCCCCTGAGTTTTGGGTCACCTCTCTATTTCAGAGGGAAATTGAGACCTTAGAGGTGGAGAAAACTGTAACAGAGTTAAGAAAAACCTAATAGATTTTTTGAAAATAAATTTTAGAACTGAAGCAGTAAATGAAAATGAAAGAAGAAAAGAGTAGTGTGCAATAGAAAAAAAAGAAAAGTGAACAACACAAAATGTGAAGAAAAAAGGAAATGAAAATAAATAGAACCGGGAAGACATTATAAAGGGAAAGATAAAGACCAATATGAAAGAAATGAAGGCAGAAAAGAAAGTTCATGTTGAGGTGAAATTTGAGAACTGAGATCTGGAAGTGAACCTGAGTGTAGACGCTGAGAGAGGACAGCAACAGAAGGGTACTGGTACAACAAGGTCAGGTCCTCATTTGTGTAACTACCACCCAATTGATTGGAAGCTAACAGCAGTTCATACACATCAACAGATGGTTCCACATCAGCAGATGCATGGTGTGACACCAGAGTGGAACAATGAGTATTTTATTATCCCTTTATATACCCAGGTGAAAAACTCATTGAGACTAGGGTGACCAACCATCCTCTTTTCCAAGGACATGTCCAATTTTCATGTGCTGTCCAGGGCATCTGGGGGGAATTCATGGATTGATACAAATGTCCAGCTTTTTAATTGTTTTTCAGTGGACCATACTTAAACTGACGGGTGTGATCCATTGAAAACGTCAGCCTTTCTCTCATGTGATGTCCACCCCGAGCTCCTGCCTAGTGGATGGATCTGATTTTTTATTGATTAACAGACAGCAGGCTGCACTGCATTGTGATGCACATCTTTTACTTTTACAATGAAAGTGTGGCGAATTGTACTGCTCTGTCACGGGGTGTGTGGAGAATGGACCCAAACGCACTCGCTGAAGGAAGGTGCAGGATGTTTATTAAAGTGAGGAGATCGTGATGATGGTGGTGAACGGAGACACTGGACATCGGGCTGGAACGAAGAGGCAGGAAGACGACACACCATGGGGATGAAGACAACAGAGGACTAGGAGGAAGGAGGACTAGGATGATCCGGCCGGGAGTGAAAGGAAGTGAGGGGTCTTAAAGGCAGGAGGTGAGTAGGATCAGGTGTGGATGATGAGACAGACAGGTGAAGACAATGAGGCAGGAATAGGGCAGCGTGACAGGACCCCCCCCTTTAAAGGTGGATTCCAGACACCGTGGAGAGAGTGAAAAAGAAAGGGAAGAGAAAAAAAACAAGCACCCTTGCCAGGGTGGGTGGAGGGGGCCCACGGAAGGAGGGCCCCGAGTCTCTTTGGGTACGCCCCTGGAAGTCTGGCGGACGGCCCCGGTGGTGGCCCCTGAGGACCTGGAGGTCGGGCGGAACGGCCTCGGCGGCGTCCTCTGGCTGGACGGAGGTCGGGCGGACGGCCCCGGCGGCGTCCTCTGGCTGGACGGAGGTCGGGCGGACGGCCCCGGCGGCGTCCTCTGGCTGGACGGAGGTCGGGCGGACGGCCCCGGCGGCGTCCTCTGGCTGGACGGAGGTCGGGCGGACGGCCCTTAGGTCCTCTTCTGAGGGTCAGGTAGTGCCAAAGATGCCTGGCCGGTAAAGGTCGGCCGAGACAAAGAGAGTCTGGAGGCTCGGACGCCTCCTGAGACGGAGAGTCTGGAGGCTCGGACGCCTCCTGAGACGGAGAGTCTGGAGGCTCGGACGCCTCCTGAGACGGAGAGTCTGGAGGCTCGGACGCCTCCTGAGACGGAGAGTCTGGAGGCTCGGACGCCTCCTGAGACGGAGGTTCTGGAGGCTCGGACGCCTCCTGAGACGGAGGTTCTGGAGGCTCGGACGCCTCCTCAGACGGAGGTTCTGGAGGCTCGGACGCCTCCTCAGACGAAGGTTCTGGAGGCTCGGACGCCTCCTCAGACGAAGGTTCTGGAGGCTCGGACGCCTCCTCAGACGAAGGTTCTGGAGGCTCGGACGCCTCCTCAGACGAAGGTTCTGGAGGCTCGGAGGCCTCCTCAGACGAAGGTTCTGGAGGATCGGACGCCTCCTCAGACGGAGGTTCTGGAGGATCGGACGCCTCCTCAGACGGAGGTTCTGGAGGATCGGACGCCTCCTCAGACGGAGGTTCTGGAGGATCGGACGCCTCCTCAGACGGAGGTTCTGGAGGCTCGGACGCCTCCTCAGACGGAGGTTCTGGAGGCTCCAGTGACGGGGACGGGTCCTCCCTGACCCTCCCCGGGAGCTCCAGCGACGCATGGGGAAATGTCCATCGCTGGAGAGCCGCCGCTGTGACCGCCAGAAACACAGCAGCCACAACAACGGCGGGCTCTGGAGCTGGAACAGGCTCATGGACTGGAGCTGGAACGGGCTCATGGACTGGAACGGGTTCATGGACAGGAGCTGGAACGGGCTCATGGACTGGAACGGGCTCATGGACTGGAACGGGCTCATGGACTGGAACGGGCTCATGGACTGGAGCTGGAACGGGATCTGGAGCTGGAACGGGCTCATGGACTGGAACGGGCTCATGGACTGGAACGGGCTCATGGACCGGAACAGGAACGGGCTCACGGACCGGAGCCGGAACGGGCTCACGGACCGGAGCCGGAACTTCCCCGGGAGCGGCCCCACCTCGGCGGCGTCGCTGTCTGCGGCGAGGCGCTCCCCTGGAGCAGAGGTAGGCCGTCTTGTCCCCATAGAAAAACTCGAAGAGGTCCTCCTCCCTGATGTGAGGAGCCCCCGAAGAGCCAGCTGGAGAAGGGACAAAGACGGCGGGGGAGAGAACCGGCGGTGGGTGCCACGCGGAGATGGAGCCGACGTTGGTGGTCCGTGTGGCCGCGCCGCCCTGCTCCTCGCTCGCTGAAACACCGGTTCGGCGGGTCCGTCGCCTACGGCCAGATGGTGGAGGCGGAGAGGGCGGACCGATCGTCTGGTCCAACGCGTCCTGGCGAATCCTCTCCGCCTCGCGCCGCAGATCGGCGAGCTCCCGGGCCGAGAAGACACTCTGGAAGTGAGGGAGCACTCCGAGGATCTCCCCGGCTCCGGAGACCCGCACAGGGAGGTGAGGAGAGGCAGCGAGTCTGGCCAGGTTAGCCCAGACGTCCTGGCGCAGGGCGGCGATCTCCTGGGCGAGTGCTGGGTCCATGTTTAGGGCCGGATCATTCTGTCACGGGGTGTGTGGAGAATGGACCCAAACGCACTCGCTGAAGGAAGGTGCAGGATGTTTATTAAAGTGAGGAGATCGTGATGATGGTGGTGAACGGAGACACTGGACATCGGGCTGGAACGAAGAGGCAGGAAGACGACACACCATGGGGATGAAGACAACAGAGGACTAGGAGGAAGGAGGACTAGGATGATCCGGCCGGGAGTGAAAGGAAGGGAGGGGTCTTAAAGGCAGGAGGTGAGTAGGATCAGGTGTGGATGATGAGACAGACAGGTGAAGACAATGAGGCAGGAATAGGGCAGCGTGACATGCTCATAGCTGGCATATTCGTTTCTGTGTATGATCCTGTAGGTCACATGCACAAAAACCATAAAAAGGCTGTGCAAAGTCAGACTTCATCTATATATTGAAAAGGATGAAGATAAAAACTAAAGACTGGAGTATGCACTTTTTTAAATTGTCTTTCTGAGACTGCTGTTTTAACTTTTATTGTTACATTGAAAAGAAAATAATTGATTTCTCAGATATTATTATATTATTTCAGATATTTGTTTATGTTTTTGTACTGCATGTCTTAAAAAGTAAACTATTATTGTGACTGAAAACTTTTCTATTTCGGAAGAGTTAGTTGTTTTAATTATTATGTATTTCTAGACATTTTAAAGTAATTTTTTTTTTGCTTGTTGACTTGTAAAAGTCTATCTGAAGTTTGTTATTTAACTATTCTCCCTAACCACATGGAGAATGCACGCTTTAAATATGTTCAGATTAAAAGTTTTGGGCCAAGTGTCCTCTTTTTGGGAAATTAAAATATGGTCACCCTAATTGAGACATAAAAACTCATTACCAAGAGTGACCTGGTCCAAGAAAGCAGCAATACAGAGAATTACACATACATGTTACAAGTTGTTACAAGAAAACAACAGTTACAAAATCTTGTTGGAGTAATTCAATGTGTAAAGCAGTTACATTTGCCCAGAGAGCTGTGTGCATCAAGAAAAACATTGTGGTCATTGTAAGTCTCAACTAAAAACCTACCTTTACTCTTTAGCTTTTTCTCCTTCCTAACTTTCCTTTTGAACTAGTTTTTACTTATTTTATATGGTTTTATTCTTTCTATTTGTATCTTTATATTTTTATGTATTTTTAAATTTTGCTTTATGTTTTTGTGTAGCACCTCGGTTGGCTCTCATGCTGTTTGTAAGAGTGCTTTGGAATAAAACTCGGTATGGTATAATAACTAAGAATTCTATATTTATTCATAAAAGCTAAAAAACATAAAGCATATTAAAGCATCACTGATGAGATTCCTTGAACAATAATGGTGATTGTTCAACATGTTCCTACCCATTACTAACATCAAATAATTTTAAGGGGAACTGCTAGTCCCTATCTTATGCTTGGCAGGAAAAAATATAAAAATTAATATGTGACTGAATAGTGACCTATCAGAATTAAAGCAGTAGATCAAATGTTAAAACTCAAAAAACAAGTCATGAGCTTACCCTGGCCATTGGAGTAATAGTAGATCCATTTCTCTCTAGCCTGTGCTGCAGGCAAAGACGGCTTCTTATGGATTGCCTTCTCCATGATGCTACTCGGGTCGTGCACTGGGCCTTTCTTCAGCACCCGAGAGCTTCTCTTGATGCTGCACACCACAATCACAACCAGCACCAGCAGGAGGAGCAGAACTATCATCCAGGGAAGGTGCTCATTGATGTCAAAGTGATTGTGCATAGTCGGCCTTGGTGACCCCCTGCGATTGGGCCTATAGTAGTTGGAGGCTCCACCCCCATATACCAGGTTAGGCACATTACTGGTATCTGTTCCAAGCCTAAATACTTCTGGCCCTTCTGGACCCTCCATTGTTGGTGTATTTGCCCCAGGCTCAGGCTCAGCAATGGACTCACCCAACTCTTGTTTGTAATCCATGGCTTGCTTTTGAGCCATGGACAAGGAAGTCCATGATGCATCCTGATTTGGTGAGGTGGGGATGCCAGAATGTGTAAGCATTAACTTCTCTCCTCCGTCTTCCCCGCCTACAGTTTTCCTCAGTTGAATGGCTGCTGACTGGCTCAAGGAACCTGTGATAATAGACATTGGATTTGATGGAGACAAAGATAAGATAATAAGATAAGATAATGGAGGGTTAGTGTTATTATTAAGAATACCTAACCAAAAACTGGGCCGATCAATTTGGTAAAGAGTGCTAGTGCTGAATAGAAGTTACTACTGGTTATTACAGTTTGTGTGACAGATTGCTTGAATGGATCAGGATTCTTTCATGTTTTTATGGTTTGGGTTAACCATATGTCTAGCTGAGTAAAATTTATTTGATTTTCAAACGCTACCTTTTACAATAAATAATTTTGGATATCGGCAAAAATGGAGTGATACTCGTAGATTATATTAAGCTTAGCATTTGTGAATCAGCAATTGCCTTATTCTCTGTAACCAAGCAAGAAGGTTTTAGGATATCATTTAACTAGCAATTTTAATGAGTCTACCCCTGATAGTTTAGTGCCAGGTACAACTCAAAGTTTTTTAAGTGTGGATGCTTTATTTATGAGCACCCTTAAATGCAACTTTGTAAGCCAGAACCCTGGTAGTATTGTGTTGCCCTTGGAAATGCTTTAATTTTGCTAAACAAAATGTTAAAAAATTTCAGAAATGTTTCACATTAATGAGATAGCATCACACACTCCGGTTCAACCACACCCTAAATCTGCTCTACTGGATTGGGATCTGGTGACTGTGGAGGACGTTAGTCTACAGAGAGCGCATTGTCATGTTTGAGGGCCATTAGAAAATTGGTACACTGTAGTCACAAAGGAATAAACATGGTGAACAATAATACTCAGGTAGGTTGTTGATACCAAGGGACCCTTAATACCAGTTGGGAAAGAAGATTTTTTTTCCAGTTTGGGTGAGCCTGAGTCATTTTTAGCCTTAGGCGCCTATTTTTAGCTGGCGGGAGTTGCAACCATTGGTCTTCTCCTGCTGTAGTTCATCTCCTTCAAGGATCTATCTGTTGTTGTTGATCGGATTGTTCCAAATGTTCCCAACAGAGCACTTTGCTCTCATACTGCAGGTTTTCTTGTGGTTTCTAGAATTTCTTAAAGTAGAACAGGAAGCAATTATTTTTGTTATCAGGCTCCTCTCCTGTGGAACCAGCTCTCCAGTTGCATTATTTCTTGTTATTTCGACTGTTAACTTCATTTTTCCTCAGTATTTTTCTCTCCGTAGAAGCTACACCTGGTCTGGTATCCTGCTTAGCTACTGAGCCGGGTTCTGGTTCTGATTCTGCTGGAGGTTTCTTCATGTTAAAGGGGAGTTTTTCCTCTCCACTTTCATTACATGCTTGCTCAGTATGAGGGATTGCTGTGGTTGGAGTCTGGATAAATGTGGTACAACCTCAAGTCAATCACTCGATGCAATCTGCGGGGATTCCTTGAACAGAAAACATTCAAAAACTTCATACTGATTGGAATGTTTGTATGATTGCATTGAAATTACCTCTCTTATAAATAAACCAAATTGTTCCGAGATGGTATTGCACATACCTTGGTTTCTGAAGTGAAAATTTAAACTACTAGTCTTGCCCATTCTCTTCTGACGCCTGATGTAAACAAGGCAGACAACTATGTCCTATTGAGTCCCTTCAAACCTCTTTTATTTCTTCTGATGCTCACATCTTCACCACATCTATGTAGATGCCTAAATGGCTGCAAGAAGATAGGCTTATTCACTACAAAGTGGTTGCTGAGTGTACATTTCAGGTTTAGCTCCAGAATTATTTAAAATTGGTAGCATCACAGCAGGGTAAAAAACATTATAATTATGTCTATGAGCTTATGATCTTAAGTGGAATTTGGAAACTGCTTAATACTTCTATCACACAAAATGGAAACTATGAAAATGTGGTTGTGTTGACTGGAAGGATTTTTAATCTCTGTCTGTTCCCACTGTTTTGCTCTAGCCCTGGCTGGTAATCTCACAGCCGATGTAATCCAGAACTGCTCAAACCAAAATTTGCTTCTTGATTAAGTTTATGCCGACCATATCTAATCAGGATTTAGCCTGACTGAAAGAACTGTTTGAAAAGTTGTCCTAATCAACACTTAACAGTAAAGCAAATCCATGCATCTGCTGGACCCATCAGTTGGATAAAGGGTGATTAGGAGGCTGTGTTACATCCAATATAAACAACAGCTGCAGAGTCAATGTTCTCCAGGCATGGAAAAAAAACTATTGGTCTGTGGATGTTAGTGCATCACTCCCTACAACTGATTATGAATGCAATATCCAGCACCTCTCTGAAGCTTTCTGTGTCTGTGGGATCTGCGCTGTATAATCTCCAAGGTCATTTGGATGTGTATTAATCCCTTTCATCCATTCATCCACAGAATATTACCCAGGTGTAAATCTAATCCCAAAATTAATAATTATATTTTGACCAGATAACAGGGAAAGTAGACTTTCAATGAGAAACACTGGGATGTGTGCTTTATAATGTTCCATACAGTCAATATTGGGGAATTTCAGCATGGTTGGCTTTATCCATAGGCCCAGACACATCTGAAGATATACAGATGTCAATTGAAATGTAAAGCCTGCAAAAATTGTTTATCAAGTCAATTAAATTAATCTGATGAGGAGAAAACCAGTGTGACACATGTCTCATTAAGGAGAATTTTGTGGTACTTCTACCAGTACTGTATAGCTGCATGTTAAGATGAGCAATTCTGTTTATTGGACAGTTTTAATTACAGATTTATGAATCTCAAATGATAAAGCTAAGGGCTTTCAATCCAAACTGAAACTACTGACACTAATCAAAATCTCTACAGAGATTAAGATGTACATAAAAATACCTTTAGGGTAATATTATTATTATTATTATTATTATTATTATTATTATTATTATTATTATTATTATTATTATTATTGTTGTTACATGTTATGGGGCATTGACAGTTCCGGTCAAAAGTGTATAGTGGACCTGCAGTATTCATGGGGGATCACCCGTGAATAGTTAGAATTCACAAATAATCAGCCCATTTTAATGGTTAACACCCCATATATACCTCAATATGTATTTATACGTTCAGTGAATACCGTCTCAGCTCTACTGCAGAAGCTACTGTTTACAGTATATAAATCATTGAATGGCTTAGCACCAAAATATGTTGAAGACCTGTTACCGTACCAACCACCCAGAGCACTCAGGTCCTCCAACTCTAGCCTACTTTTACTTTTTACTTTCTGTAACATAGAAAGTTCTCTTATATCAGATCTTCTGTTCCCACTGTGTTTCTGCTCTGTCTTCTCAAACCCCCAGACGGTCATGGCAGATGGCCGCTCCTACTGAGCCTGGTTCTGTTGGAGGTTTCTTCCTGTTAAAGGGGAGTTTTTCCTCTCCACCGTCGCTACATGCTTGCTCAGTATGAGGGATTGCTGAAGGATTGCTGTGGTTGGAAAGTCTGCATCAACGGGGCCCAACCTCACGCCAATGACTGACGCAATCTGCTGGGATTCTTTAAATAGGAAACTTTTTAACTGATTAAAATGTTTGTATAAATGTATTGAAATGACTTCTTGTTAAGTGCCTTGACATGACATCTGTTGTGAATCGGCACTATATAAATAAACTGAATTCAATTGAATTACTAAACATCCCTAGACTCAGAACTAAACATGGAGATGCAGCTTTCAGTTTCTATGCTCCCCTTATCTGGAACAGACTTCCTGGCGACTGCAGAGCTGCTGAAACACTGAGCTGCTTTAAAAAAAAAAAAACGAATCTGTTTAGAATTGCCTGTGAGTGAACGATTAATGTCTATTATTTATTGTGTATCATGTGTTGTGAGGTTTCATGCTTAATTGCTCCTTTTGATTTTCAATTGTTACATTCTATGTTTTTCTTTATCACCAAATCCTGCAAAGCCCCTTGAATTGCCGTGTTGCTGAAAGTGTGCTATACAAATAAAATTGCCTTGCCTTGCCTTATATCCGCTCTTGGGCGCACAGCCAATCAGAGCCAGGTAAAAATAAATGACGCTCCTGGATTGGCTGCTTTGCAAACTCCAGTCAATAGTGAGTCAAGTATCATTGTATGAGGAATCAGCAGATTTCCTATGAAAAACTTGGAGTCACATTCCACAGAAAAATTCTCGAATAAGGGAATCCACCAATACTGAGTAGGCAGGGGTCCACTGTACATATACCAGTCATTAGCATAGATATCATTTTAATGTTGGGCTTTTAATGGTTTTCCATTTATTAGGGTGGAATGACGATCATGCAACTTATATGATTTTCAAAGACAACAATTAGATGCATAAGCTTTAATTTCGGGGGATTTATTCTTATCCACTCAGGATCAAATCTACACATACGCCTTGTACATTTGCAAACAACCAGCCAAAATTTTTAGAAATGTCCCCTTAAAAGTTGCAAAGAAATTTTTTTTTTTGCAGCTGTCAACAAGCTTCTGGCTGAGAATTTACCATCTCTTCTGATCAGAAATAGAACTGTTCCTTTAAATGTGTTCAAACCCTGACACCAATCTGGTTTTTATGTATAGTTCAGATATTTTCAACATTATTTAAATTGCGGCAATTCTAAAAGTGTCACATTAGCCTACTTTATCCATTTAAAAAACATTTTTATGTGTCTTTTGTATTCATATCTTTTTGGAACACCCAATTGTGTATATGACTGAACCATCTGGGTGTTGAGCTAAGGCAAAATTGAAGAATTGGGAGAAATAAACTTTCATGATCATTTTAACTACAATTTGAAATGCACTAGTACCACTGACAATGAAGAAGACCATTAGCATGATGCTAGCACGACTATGCTAAAAAGTTGGTAGTGTTCTTTGGTTTAAAATCTTCACAATGACTCCTATAGACAGACTTTGTCATTGTGGCCTAAAAACTCCATATTTGTTTCATCTGACCATCAGAGTTTCTCAAAAAGGCATTTGGCTTCTCTTTGTGGGTAACTGCTTTGAGCTGCTGATTTTGATGCAGTCACTCTTGCTGTCATTAATCTCTCCATCCATAATTATTTAAAGCAAAATTTTCAGTGGAAAGTGACATTGGTGGGTTCTGGATTATCGCTGACCATTCCAACCAAATTTTCTTTTCCTTTAATGGTGGCTTTGGGGTAAGACCTGAGTTTAACTGATGGTTCAAAAGCATAATAGTCCCAAAATTCATCAATACTGGCTAATATTAAGCTCATGTAATGTCAACCCTAATGAAACCCTATGGTTTATGACTAAAAGCCAGGTTTGTGGCAAGAAACCAAGCACTTAAAATGAGCCCTCCCAATTTTGCTAAGACCAGTGGTGAACTTTGCAGCCAGAACTATGTCAGCATCTTGCTCATAATTCTAAAAAGCCCTTGTTTTCTCTGCAGCTTGCTAACTCCAACTCCACTTCATTTATAATAAAATAATTCTTAATATGTTATCTCAAAATAGTAAAAGAAGATAAAGGTGAACAAAATGTCCACTATAAAGGACACAAATGAATGTGCCAGAGCTCAGGAGGATATAGCACAATATATGCTAAATGTCCATCCATCCATCTTCTGTACCCATCATTCCTGCGCAGGGTTGCGAGGGGGATGATGCCTATCTCATGGGGCAAGAGGCGGGGTACACCCTGGACAGGTCGCTATTCCATCGCAGATGCTAAATGTTTTATATTCAAATATTTTGACCCCATGTGGATTAGAAAAAATAATAATAATAATTTAAGTTTTTAAAATTAATTGAACTTGTTAGTTTTATTATCATTCCATCCTGAAAAAGCATCAGGCTTGGATACCCCTTAAAAACATTTCATTAATCTAATAGTTTGGGAGGTCCAATATTATTGGGCTACCATTATGATTGGTCGATATTATAGGTATCAGTTTTTACTTTTTTAATGACACAACTTTTATATCTTACTTTTTATACCATGCACATTGTATACATCAGTTACTTCTCTCTCTCAAAATGTCAAAGTATGACAGATCCCAGGTATAGTTCTTGAGATGGTCTTGTTTGACAAAACTCACAATATATCCTGTGGCTTCTCCATTTCTAAGTCAACCTTAAATGTTTAGGTAGACGTCTATTGGTGTTATTGTTTCATATTGGTATCAGAAATTCAGATTTAGAATTTATCTGTACATCGAGTATCGGTAAAAAAAAAAGCCAATTTCTTTGCAGGTCATAATGGTTAACAATGGAAGAACAATGATTTCCAGCATCACCCTCCTTTTAACATGTCATGTCTGCCATTCTAACCCAATCAGCCTGAGATAATGATCTCCAGCCTTGTGCTCGTCAACATTCTCACCTGAGTTAACAAGACGATTACTGAAATGATCTCCCTCCCTGGGCTGCCACCTTATCGTGGTGGAGGGGTTTGAGTGTCCCAATGATCCTAGGAGCTATGTTGTCGGGGGCTTTTGCTCCTGGTAGGGTCACCCATGGCAATTTGGTTCTAGTTGAGGGATCAGACAAAGTGCAGCCCAAAAGACCCCTATGATGAAAATGACAGATGGACTCAATGTTCACTCGCCCGGACGCGGGTCACCGGGGCCCCCCTCTGGAGCCAGGCCTGGAGGTGGGGCACGTTGGCGAGCGCCTGGTGGCCGGGCCTTTACCCATGGGGCCCGGTCGGGCTTAGTCCGAAGAGGTAACATGGGCCCCCCTTCCCATGAGCTCACCACCTGTGGGAGGGGCCATAGGGGTCGGGTGCTGTGCAGGATGGGCGGCGGCCAAAGGCGGGGACCTTGGTGGTCCAATCCTCGGCTGCAGAAGCGGGCTCTCGGGAAGTGGAACGTCACCTCTCTGGTGGGGAAGGAGCCGGAGCTGGTGTGCGAGGTTGAGAGGTTCCGACTGGACATCGTCGGACTCACCTCGGCGCACGGCTCTGGCTCTGGAACCCGTCTCCTCGAGGGGGGTTGGACTCTCTCCCACTCTGGAGTTGCCCCTGCTGAGAGGCGCCGAGCTGGGGTGGGCATACTTGTTGCCCCCCATCTCGGTGCCTGTACGTTGGGGTTTACCCCGGTGAACGAGAGGGTAGCCTCCCTCCGCCTTCGGGTGGGGGTACGGGTCCTGACTGTTGTTTGTGCTTACTCGCCAAACAGCAGATTAGATTACCCACCCTTCTTGGAGTCTTTGGAGGGGGTGCTGGAGAGTGCTCCTCCTGGGGACTCCCTTGTTCTGCTGGGGGACTTCAACGCTCACGTGTGCAATGACAGTGAGACCTGGAGGGGTGTGGTTGGGCGGAATGGCCCCCCTGATCTGAACCCAAGTGGTGTCTTGTTATTGGACTTCTGTGCTCGTCATGAATTGTCCATAACAAACACCATGTTCGAGCATAAAGGTGTCCATATGTGCACTTGGCACCAGGACACCTTAGGCCGCAGCTCAATGATCGACTTGGTTGTCGTCTCATCTGATCTGCGGCCGCATGTTTTGGACACTCGGGTGAAGAGAGGGGCTGAACTGTCCACTGACCACTACCTGGTGGTGAGTCGGCTCAGATGGTGGGGGAGGACGCCGGACAGACCTGGAAGGCCCAAACGTGTTGTGAGGGTCTGCTGGGAACGTCTGGCAGAGTCTCCTGTCAGAAGGAGCTTTAACTCAAACCTCCGGCAGAACTTTGAACACGTCCCGGGGGAGGCGGGGGACATTGAGTCCGAGTGGACCATGTTCCATGCCTCCATTGCAGAGGCGGCTGACCGAAGCTGTGGCCGCAAGGTGGTCGATGCCTGTCGCAGCGGCAACCCCCGAACCCGCTGGTGGACACCGGCGGTAAGGGATGCTGTCAGGCTGAAGAAGGAGTCCTACCGGGTCTTTTTGGCTTGTGGGACCCCTGAAGCAGCTGATAGGTACCGACAGGCCAAGCGGGATGGGGCTCGGATGGTTGCTGAGGCAAAAACTCGGGCGTGTGAGGAGTTTGGAGAGGCCATGGAAAACGACTTCCGTACGGCTTCGAAGCGATTCCTGTCCACCATCCGGCGTCTCAGGGGGGGAAAGCGGTCTGCCACCAACACTGTTTACAGTGGGGATGGTGTGCTGCTGACCTCGACGCGGGACGTTTTGGGTCGGTGGATGGAATACTTCGAAGACCTCCTCAATCCCACCAGCACGCCTTCCAATCTGGAAGCAGGGTTTGGGGACTTGGGGTCGGTCTCTCCAATCTCTGGTGCTGAGGTCACCGAGGTCGTTCAAAAGCTCCTCGGTGGCAGGGCTCCGGGGGTGGATGAGATTCAACCGGAGTTCCTCAAGGCTCTGGATGTTGTGGGGCTGTGTTGGTTAACGCGGCTCTGCAATATTGCGTGGACATCGGGGGCAGTTCCCTTGGATTGGCAGACCGGGGTGGTGGTCCCCCTTTTTAAAAAGTGGGACCACAGGGTGTGTTCCAACTACAGGGGATCACACTTCTGAGCCTCCCTGGTAAGGTCTATTCAGGAGTTCTGGAGAGGAGGGTCCGACGGATAGTCGAACCTCGGTTCCAGGAGGAACAATGCGGTTTTCGTCCTGGCCGTGGAACACTGGACCAGCTCTACACCCTCAGCAGGGTCCTGGAGGGTGCGTGGGAGTTCGCCCAACCGTTCTACATGTGTTTTGTGGACTTGGAGAAGGCGTTCGACCGTGTCCCTCAGGGGGCTCTGTGGGGGGGGCTTCGGGAGTATGGGGTACCGGGCCCCTTGATACGGGCTGTTAGGTCCCTGTACGACCGGTGCCAGAGTTTGGTTCGCATTGCCGGCAGTAAGTCGGGCTTGTTTCCGGTGAGAGTTGGACTCCGCCAAGGTTGCCCTTTGTCACTGATCCTAACTTTTATGGACAGGATCTCTAGGCGCAGCCAAGGCGTTGAGGGGATCCGTTTTGGTGGCCTCAGGATCGGGTCTCTGCTTTTTGCAGATGACGTGGTCCTGTTGGCTTCATCGGAACGTGATCTACAGCTTTCGCTGGAGCGGTTCGCAGCCGAGTGTGAAGCGGCTGGGATGAGAATCAGCACCTCCAAATCCGAGGCCATGGTCTTGAGCCGGAAAAGGGTGGGGTGCCTCCTCCGGGTCGGGGATGGGGTCCTTCCCCAAGTGGAGGAGTTTAAGTATCTGGGGGTCTTGTTCACGAATGAGGGAAAAATGGAGCGGGAGATTGATAGACGGATTGGTGGGGCATCTGCAGTTATGCGGGCGCTCTACCGGTCTGTCATGGTGAAGAGAGAGCTGAGCCAAAAGGCGAAGCTCTCGATTTACTGGTCGATCTACGTTCCCACCCTCATCTATGGTCACAAACTCTGGGTGGTGACCGAAAGAACGAGATCACGGATACAAGCGGCTGAAATGAGTTTCCTCCGCAGAGTGTCTGGGCTCTCCCTTAGAGATAGGGTGAGAAGCTCAGTCATCCGGAGTGGGCTCAGAGTAGAGCCGCTGCTTCTCCACATCGAGAGGAGTCAGTTGAGGTGGCTCGGGCATCTGGTCAGGATGCCTCCTTGACGCCTCCCTGGTGAGGTGTTTCAGGCACGTCTCACCGGGAGGAGGCCCAGGGGAAGGCCCAGGACATGCTGGAGGGACTATGTTTCTCGCCTGGCCTGGGAGCGCCTTGGTCACCCCCTCTTCTACCCACAGGAAATAGCAGGTGTAATATAACCTCACTGAGTATGTAACACCCCAACCACTCGCCCACCCCCTACCATCCTTCTAACAGCTCAGGCGGTGTCAAATTAACTGACTCAAAGGCCATCGATCTGCTGCCAACACAAACAGCAGTGACAGTATTATAGCTGTGGGGGGTTCAGTGGGAAGGAGAGGTTTGCTAGCTATGGATGGATGATTCTGAGAAATGACTGCTTGGCTGGCTCAGACAAGTATGACATAAGAACAGTTAAAGAGGTGACATGGCAGGGGGGGGTGCAGGATACAGGAAACAATTTGGAAAAAGTAGGGGAATTACCAAGAGTGTTTTCCCCCTGCCAACAGGGGGAAAAAGATGAAAGAAGAAGACAGAAATAACCTTGAGTCTCCTTGAAAGTACAAGCATTTCTGACATACAGGGGCAGCAAATTGTTTCCATGCCAACAGATGAGAATTCCAGTTGGGATGAATTGAGGGGCATTTGTGTAATAGGATGCAGCACTTGATAAATAAATAATATACACCCATGCAAAAGTTTTCACAACCCTGGAACGTTTCCACGTTGTTTTCATGTACAACCACAAATTTCAATTAGGTATTATTCTGTGTATGTATCTTAATAGGATTTATGTAATAGATCAACACAAAGTTGTTGATGCACAGTTTTCAACTTCTTTACTCATTAAAATATGAAATATGTGGCATGCATTTTTATTAAGCCCCACCTAAGTCAATGCTTTGCAGAACAACCTTTAATTCCAACAACGGTTGTCAACACCTGCAGGGATGTCTCTACTAACCCTAACCCTTTATTGTGTATCATGTATAATGTGTGTTTCTTTTATGTGTTTCTTTTAAATCACCAAATCATGTAAAGCACCTTGAATTGCCCTGCCGTTGAAAGTGTGCTATACAAATAAAATTGCCTTGCCTTGCCTTGCCTTACTACTTTTCCACATTTAGACATTGAACATATTTGCCCATTTACTTTGCAAAATGACTGGCTGATTGAGCTGAAGCAAAATAGCTTCAGCTCAGTCAGCCCTTATGTAAAGAAACTGTAAAGATCTATTTCCAAGTCTCACCTCAGCTTTTCAGTTGGATTTAGCTGTAGACTTTGAGTCATTCTAACACATGAATATGCTTTGACTAAACTACTCCACTGTATCTTTGGCTGTATGTTTAGTATGTTTAGATTTAGCATTGGCCCACCAGTTTATGGGATCAGAACAGTATCACCTTGAAATGAAACTGAAAATATATATTGGCATTGAAAAATATTATCGTAACTGAAAATATTAATTTTGAACCTGACATAAATCTAGTCAAAATTTTGTATTGAAAGTGATTTTTTTTTCTATGAAACTCATCTATATGCATTGAAAGAAACAACTAAAGTTTTCAAACTTTCATTTTTTTTACAATGCTAATCTTTTTTTACAATGCCAATCTTTTTTTACAATGCCAATCTTTTTTTCAATACCATCATTTTTTTCAGCTTCATTCAGGTGATACTGTTGTGACGCTTGTGTCACAACAGTATCACGCATGACGCATGAGGGGCAGGGCTTCAGCCCCCCATATGTTTGCATGAACGAGGCAGGGGGAAACTCCGACTGTCCGAGTGGGATCAACATTATCTTTGCTTCTAATGTGGTTTGTGGAAGGTGATAATCTGCAGTTGGGGACCCGATTTATGACAGTCTTTCTGTAGTCTTTTGAATAAAGATCCTCGCCCAATGAAGGATGGAGATAGACACCAACCCCCAACCCCCCCCCCACAACCCTGCAAGGATAAGCAGGTTTAGGCAAGTTTATTTGCATAGCACAATTCATGTTACAAGACAATTCAAAGTGCTTTACATAAAACATCAAAAGCATTACAGCAGGGTGCAGAAAAAGCAAAAGTACAGGAATAAAAACCATGAATTAAATAAAATAATAATAAGAATCTTAAAAGAATCTTAAAAGAAGCCGTGCAGATTTAAAACTTAGAATAAAAATCTGATCAAAAGCAGCTGAGAATAGGTGAATCTTTAACCTGGATTTAAATAAACTGAGTGTTTCAGCTGATCTGAGGCTTTCTGGGAGTTTGTTCCAGACATGTGGAGCATAGAAGCTGAACGCAGCTTCTCCATGTCTGGTTCTGACTCTGGGAACTGATAAAAGAGCGGATCCAAATGACCTGAGGGGTCGAATAGGTTAATACTGGGTCAGGAGATCACCGATGTATTTTGGTCCTAAACCATTCTGAGCTTTATAGACCAGCAGCAGAACTTTGAAGTCTATCCTCTGACAGACAGGCAGCCAGTGTAAAGACCTCAGAGCTGGACTGATGTGGTCCACTTTTTTGGTTTTAGTGAGAACTCGAGCAGCAGAGCACTGGATGAGCTGCAGTTTCCTAATTGATTTTTTAGGTAGACCTGTAAAGATGCTGTTACAATAATCAAGCCGACTAAAGATGAATGCATGGACTAGTTTTTCCAGGTCCTGCTGAGACATCAGATATTTTATCCTTGAGATATTCTTAAGGTGATAGTAGCAGATTTTGTGATTGCCTTAATGTGTTTTTCAAAGTTTAGGTCTGAGTCCATCACTATACCCAGATTTCTGACATGGTTGGTGGTTTTTAGGTGTATGGAGTGAAGCCCTGTGGTGACCTTCAATCTTTTCTCTTTAGCTCCAAAGACAATTACCTCCATTTTGTTTTTGTTCAACTGCAGAAAATTGTGGCACATTCAGTCATTAATTTCCTCAATGCATTTGCCAAGAGCCTGTACAGGCCCTTGGTCTTCTGGTGACATTCTAATATAAATGTGTGTGTCATCTGCGTAGCTATGGTAACTTATATTGTTGTTATTTATTACCTGTGCCAGTGGGAGCATATAGATGTTAAACAGAATAGGTCCCAGGATGGAATAATGGATGGATGGATCCTGGTAAGTTTGGAGCTGTGTCATACTCTTTCCATTTTCAGATGATGGATTAAAACAAGGTCTTTGAGATTAAAGGAGTGATTTTGCAACACGACCTAGAAAAACTCATCCATGCATTTATCTTTAGTCGGATTTATTACTGCAACAGCATCTTCACAGGTCTGCCTAAAAAGTCAATCAGACAGCTGCAGCTGATCCAGAACGCTGCCGCTCGCGTCCTCACTAGAACCAGGAAAGAAGAGCACATCACCCCAGTTCTAAAGTCCTTAAACTGGCTCCCTGTAGCTCAGAGAAAAGACTTTAAAATACTTTTACTAGTTTATAAATCATTACATGGCTTAGCACCAAAATATGTTGAAGACCTGTTGTCATGGTACCAACCACCAAGACCACTCAGGTCCTCCAACTCTAGCCTACTAAACATCCCTAGACTCAGAACTAAACATGGAGAAGCAGCTTTCAGTTTCTATGCTCCCCTTATCTGGCACGGACTTCCTGACAAGGGTAGAGCTGCTGAAACTCTGAACTGCTTTAAATCGAGACTAATAACCATCTGTTTAGAATTGCCTTTGAGTAAATGCTTGATGTTATATGTATGAAATGTGTTCATGCTCTCTTGCTTTTTTTAATTTTTTCTCTTGCTTTATTGTGTATCATGTGTAATGTGTGTTTCTTTTATGTGTTTCTTTTAAATCACCAAATCATGTAAAGCACCTTGAATTACCCTGCTGTTGAAAGTGTGCTATACAAATAAAATTGCCTTGCCTTGCCTTGCCTTGAGATGTTTGAAGCTTGAAATATTGTTCTATAACTTAACCTTGGTTTGAAGTTTTCTACTATTTTCTGCCTGACTCTGTCCCTCTAAGGCCTTCGAAAAACAGCTAGATTAATGCTGAATTCTGCTTATTACACTGTTGGCTTCCAAAGGCAATTGTTAGCTCTAGATTTTAATTAGGGGTATTCTGCGTGAATATTCAGGGGTGTTTGGATAAAAATGCATGCCATGCTTTTTGCATTTATATTTGTAAAAATGTTTGAAAAACAGGCATGATTTTCTTTCCATTTCACCATAATATGGTACTTTGTGTTAGTTGATCACAATAGAATACTTTAAACTTTAAAGAGTGTAATGCGAAAATATTTGGAAATATTCAAGGGGTATGGATGTTTCTGCCAGAGTAAAAGTTCCACCAATAAAAGGAACAAGAGATTAACCAAAAGATGGGTTAAATTCTCTGTCTTCAATTGAAATATCTAATATCTGAGTGGATAAGGTACAAATCTCACGTGCTCAAATACCATCACTAATTTGTCATGTAAATTTCCTATAGGTTTTTACTGTTTCTTAGACTAATAAATACCCAATACAAAAAAAAACATCTTACAAATGTGGGAATTCTTCACAAAAAAGTAAAGTGCACCATGGTTGTCTCACCTTTATGTGCATGCCCATTCAATGATGGGGAGTTTGACTCTAGACTGCCATACTTTGATTGGAATCTGTTGGGCAGACAGGTGCAAACTCGGTCTTGGGTGGTTGTGCACAGCACTTTCTCAATGAAGCCCGCAGGACATGGAGCCCGACAGCGATGGCATTGCTGGACACCATTCTCACCTCGTGTGAAGGTGCCCCTGGGGCAGGCCCTGCACTCCCTCACAGTTGTTGGAGAGCAATGGACCGAAACATAGGTGCCTGCTGGGCACTTATCACAGACCAGATGGATGCCCGAGGCCCGGTCTGTGTGCTGATAGTGCCGTGGAGAAAGGAGAGGCTGGTCATCTGTTGTAGATGTGGTCAAAACTCGGGTTGAGATGTCAGCCACCACCATGCATAGGAGCTGAGAGGAGAAGAGGAAACAGCAAGTCAGTTTTGTTAGGATATTAATTATTTTCATCTTAGAGTGGCAGGACTATGTGAAGTCTGTTTTCTCTGTTAGGATGGTGGTTGAAGACCATATTGCCAGTCAGTACATTTACATGCAGCAAGAGAAATTCTAATTATTGCCTTAGTCCGACTGAAATCAGACTTTAAAAATGCATGTATACACCTTAGTCCGACTGGAGTGGAACCGAACTGGAGTTTCAGAAGCTCGACTACTGCAGCTGGATAATGCGGTTAGAAATTCGAATTTCTCTGCATGTATACTCTCGCCTTGAGAAGCCAAGCTATCAGGAGCTGTGGCCTGCCCCTCCAGGAAATGACGAGCTCGGAAGCCCCATAATCAACAAAAAAGCAATGTATTACGCTGTAATAATACGCTGTAATAGATGTAATACGATCAAACAGTACAGAATGTAACAAATCTACAGCGCGGCAGCGTTGTTGTTATCCTTTTTTTTTTTACTATGTCGGCTTCTCTTCCACAAGTGTTTGTTTACCCTGAGTGTGTGACGCAAACCAGAAGAATGCCACACAAAGGGTTGGATGTCACCACCTACCGTTGCGGTGGTCGGCACACTTCAGTAAGGAAGTGACATCAGAACACAGCATCATGGCCAGCTTAATAACAACCGGTGACCACTCAGAGGTAAACTAGGTAATCCCTCTTCTTGTGAACAGCTGTTTTCGTTGACTTTGCCCAATAAGTCGCAGATCAGAAATTAGCTTTTTGCTTCTTCTTTGATGTTTACATCTGCCGGGTAACTGTAGGGAGGATGTACTTCCAGGTCACAGGTGACTGTGATGTCATATATGGGGGGTCTGCCTTTTTTTGCGCATGCCTACTAGGTCGGGGTTACTACTTGGAGACTAGTCTTGACTGCAAAGATGTTTATATTCAGATAAACTAGGATTAGAGAGGGACAATTTGAGTTACAATTTGAAATATTACAAAATGTAATTTCCAAAAATTAATCCCTATTGTAAACACAGTAATCACAGAAACACTAACAATACTTGCAGATCTGACAGTGTTGTCCATTCATCCACCAGTCCATTGCCCTTTCACTACAACATCCATTCAGTCCTTTGTGTTCATTCCCAGAACCTCATCCATAAACATCAGAGCGTGCTGTCAACATTCAGCTCCTGGCTCTGTTGCGTCAGTAATATCAATGCATTCATTCACATCGATGTTCAAAGTGAAAAATGCTGGCAGGAGCATGTCTAGTGGAAAAATTAGAGCATTCTACTTGTTCCAGAACACAATGGACAATGTCCCCTCCTCGTACTGCTTGTAAGATTGCAACCACCAAATATGTTAGATTTCTGTAAGCTGCAAATGGTAGGTCATTCCAAAGCTTAATTTTTCCTCTGTTGATGCCTTCCTTCGTTTATTTGAACAGTTAGAATCACTGTGATGCTGAAAAATAGAATCTATATTTAGCTTTCTAACAGACACCGGGCAGGGTCATCACTGACTGGTGTTTAGAACTGTATTAACTACATCTGCCATAAAGAAACACAAAATTAACTTTAAAAACGTTTTACCCAGGAGCAAGATGCTGCCACAGCCATGTTTCACTTTGTGTATGTGCCTGTTTTGGTGGCAAATGTACATTTTGGAATTGATGTGTAGCTCAGTCCTGCTAAGCCCCGCCCTCCTCCATAACAGTTGCTAACTTGGACAAACCATCGCAGCTAATTGCATGTTTACAATGAGAGCTTTCAGTGCTGAAACAATTTCTCAAAATGCTCTTGACAACATTTGGAGGCAACAATTAATATCTTTGAGGAGCCTTCAGAATAACTGCTATCATGCCATGGAGGGTTATGTACAAAATCTCGAACTTGAATTATATGAAAAGAACCTGAAGTTAGAGCCATGGATCTTCAGATCTAAAAGCAAGAGGGAGAAGCCTCATTTATTATCAATCGTCTTTGACAAGAGAAACATCATTGAAGACCAGCATTGTTCATGTACAGTAGGTTAATGTGTTAAACTCATTTACCATCAGTTAACATAACAACAGCCTGCTAAGAGGCTAGCTTAAGAAAGCTCATTAACCCCAGGCTTTATGTGATTGATATTAACTTATATGACCTGAATGCTAAGATTATACAAAACCATTGTTTTACTAAGAATGTCTACATTTGAAGTTCTTACGCTTAGTTGACTGTACAGTCTGCCACACAGAAAGGGGGGAAAAAAACTCCTTTACTTATCCTCTCAGAATACAATGTATCACTTTTGTAAGAGCCCCAGGCCCATTGTTAACCATTGTTGTGCCTTAAAAACACAAATAAAGCCATAAAACCACGAAAGTGTTGCAGACCGGTTCTTGGCAGCCATTCTGTGATATTTCAAACTTGTCTTTTCATGACTTTTGGGGAAGCATCCAGTTCATGGAATGTCTCAATTGGCATGTATTTTCTCTAATTTAAGATGACTGACGTCATTGTGCCATTGTCATTGCTGTTATCATAAATCTCCATTACTGCTGATTTCTGTTTTCATGTTGGACAAAAAAGAATGTAAATTTACAATAAAATGTAACGCTATTTTTATAGCCTGAAAAGAACACATTTTAAATATACAATTTTTGTGTATGGCAGCAATAATATATACCCTTTTCCTGACTAACGGTGCATTCACACCAAACGCGTTTGAAGCGTCAAGGGCGTCAGGTTTACATGTAAAGTCAATGTAGAAGCACGCTGACGCGCGTCAGAGTTTCTCTGTCGCGTCACGCGCATTTTTGCATCGAAGTTGAAAAATCGGAACTTCGCCGTCCATTCGCGCCGCGTCAACCAATCAGGAGCCAGGTGACGGGTGTCACGTGATGCAGTGACCCAGTTCACGGGGTCAGGTCCGGCAAAATATTTCATTCAACATGGAGGAAATACTGATAACGGCCGTGGTTAATCACCCCGAGCTATACGTCACCAGCTGCTTTCTCTACAAAGACAGGAATAAAAAGGACCTCACTTGGAGGAATATAAGTGAGGAGATCGGGCAACCTGGTAAGTTCATTTCAATTTTGAAAGTTTTCATGTTATCGACCCTGCGAACCTGCGCAGGGTAGGCGACTCTCCACATTAAATACAGAATGAAGACTCTCTATTCCAACGCTAGATCGACAGCTGCCATCTTGCAAAAACACTGTCTGGCACTAGCTCCTCCCACAAGCTGTGTATTTCTAGCCTGACGCGCGTCAAAATTGTATATTTTGACGCCAAATTCGCTTTAGACGCGCGTCGAGCTGCAAATGTTCAAGCGTCAAACTTTAACGTGTGCCGTGTTTTTGACGCTTTGGTGTGAACACATCGTAATACCTACTAACAGTGATGCTTATTTGCAATCTGTCTGCAAACTATGGCACAACAAAAGAATGCAAATGAGCAAATATAAGGAAAATCCTACTGGGACAGCAGAACTGTAACTACAGTCCATCAGACTGTGCAGTAGAGTAGAGCAGAGATACAATACTTAGTTAGAAGCCTGTTGAAAAAAATGTGATGCAGGGCTGTGCAGAGCCCTTCAGAGGGGCAGGTGCTCAAAGCTAGAAAGAGGCACATAGAGCAAGATTTTAAATTTCTTACAATAGCATAACTTACAGTACAACATCCTGAATAACAACAACCCATATTCATCAAGAATCTAATAGGCAATTGCAACATAATATATCATTGTCATCAGATAAAGACCATGCAAAGCAAAACAGCCTATTTTTTATCTAATGGGGTACAATGTTGCTGTCGAGACACTGATGGTGGGCTGTTTTGATCTGAGACTGTAGACATTGAAAAGACCATAGGAGAGCTGGTAGCTGATTAAACAAGTATTATAAAGTACATTTACATTTAACTTGAACTTGCTGCTGTGTCTCACTATATAAACCCTAATATCTGACTGGTTAACCTCTACAGCAACTCAGCTGCAGACTGTTTTAAAGATCAAAATAGCTCTGAGGGGTTAGCCCTACTTTTCTAAAGTAGTGGCAGTACCTCTGAGAGATTTAGATTTTTTTCTTCCGCACAATTTTTGGACATTTTGATTTATAGAATTGTGGCTTTCCATACCTGCTGTGGTCCAAATTGTTTGTACAGTATTTTTAGGCTACTGTTTATGTGACATTTTTGGATGTGAGCTCCAAAGGCTATGGGCCTAACCTTCCTTTAGCACAGGGGTGGGGAACCCTGGTCCTCGAGGGCCGCATTCCTCTAAGTTTTCCATGAAACCCTGCTTCAACACACCTGACTCAAATCAAATGGATCCAACAGCCAATGAAGTTCTGCACAATTACTAGTTAATTTGAATCAGGTGTCTTGACGCAGGGAAAGATGGAAACCTTGCAGGATGAGGGCCACGGTTCCCCACCCCTGCTTTAGCAGAAAGGAGTGACTTGTGTGCAGCAGTGAAAGGTTAGGGTTAGGTAACAGTAAGTGAAAGGAATGGAGAGCGAACCGAAGGCAGGCTGTACCTGCGCAGTCGTGGTGCTTTTCCTTTATATCAAAGTGATGGAGACTGCCGGACCCAGAATAGAGGGACCAAGTGAGGCTGCGTTATTTTTCTATCCCAGCCTGTAGCAAACACACTTTATTGATCATTGTTTGTAGCTACAGCATTGGGTAAGTCTGAAAGTCTGAAGTTTTCTATATGTGGCCAAAACACTTTTTTGTTTTGGGAGGGGGGCGAGGGAGATCTGAAACCACTACTGCAAGGACAATGGAGAGAAAAAATAAATAAAAATGCTTTTATTTAACTTCAAAATCAAGACAATATTTTCCTTCACAAACAGGTCCAATTTAAAAAAAATATTCTTATTTGTAATTTGACAGTTGGGGGGCCCAGCCACCCCCACCCTCCCACACACACACACTCCCAAAATAAAACTTATCAAAAAAAATTAAAAAGGGCACTTGGTGCATCATGGAGGAAAAGAGCAGCTGCCCAAGCCCCCTCCATCGCCCTCACACTCTGCGCATGCCTGATGCACAAGCAGGAATGTAAAATCTCGGAATGTAGATGTTGGGGGATGTGTGGATGTGTGGCTGCCTTCACCACATCCCACCCCTCTGTTTTAAATACTCATTATGACAACAAATCAAATCAAATCAAACTTTATTTATAAAGCACTTTTCATACAAGAAGTTGCATCACAAAGTGCTTTACAGATTAAAATTACCCCACATAAAACCACCTTCCCTTCCCTCCCCCACAGATTTAAAAGCATGGTCACAGTTATACCCCCCTCCCCCCAACCCATCTCCCATGCACACACACAGTTAGAAAAAAAGTAAAAAAGGACATTGGGCCGAGTGCAGATGAACCGTGCAAGGAAACGCCATCAGAGGATCCATCTGCCCCGGCAGCAGTAGATTAACAGCAGCAGCCGAGGTGCTGACACAGGGCACCCAATGGAGGCAAGGCCAAGACCCCCACCTCCACCCAAGCTCCACCTGGAGAGCAACCAGGGAGCCACAGCCAACCACCGCTCCCGGGACAGAGGGCTCCCACAGAGGAAACACTGGAACGGGGATTAAGATAAATTCAAGTAAAAAAATAAACAGTAAATTAATGTGCTAAGATTAAATAGTAAAACTGATAAAAATATAATCATATAAAACATGCAGAGCAATTAAACAGACAGTAATAAATAATAATCAGTTAAAAGCTAAGCTAAAAAGGTGAGTCTTGAGCCTGCTCTTAAAAACATGAACGTTCTCTGCAGCCCTGAGGTCCTCTGGCAGCCTGTTCCAGAGGTGAGGGCCATAAAACTGGAAAGACGCCTCACCATGCTTGTGTGTCCTGACTTTTGGGGTGACAAGGAGACGGCTGCCAGAGGAGCGCAGAGATCGCGAAGGTTTATATGGTAAAAGCAGTTCAGAGAGATAAGAAGGCCCAAGACAATTAAGACACCTAAAAACCATTAAAATAACCTTAAAGTCGATCCTGAAATGTACGGGGAGCCAATGCAATGATTTTAAGACCGGTGTAATGTGCTCCCGCCTCCTGGTCTTCGTCAGGACACATGCTGCTGAATTTTGTAGTAGTTGTAAACCTGATATACTCTTTTTGGGAAGACCAGAAAGCAGGGCATTACAGTAATCAATTCTACTGGAGATATAAGCATGCATCAGTGTCTCCGTGTTGGCCGGAGAGAGAATGGGGCGGACTCTGGCGATGTTCTTTAGTTGATAAAAACCTATTTTAGTAATATTTTTTTATGTGACAAATAAAAGTCAGCTCAGAGTCAAAAATCACGCTCAGGTTCTTCACTTGTAAAGAGGGATTAAAAGACAGTGATTGTAGTTTTGGTAAAAGTTTCTCTCTCTGAGCCTCAGGACCGATGACTAAAACTTCAGTTTTGTCCTGGTTCAGCTGGAGAAAGTTTTCTGCCAGCCAGGATTTAATGTCTAAAATGCAGTTGGCCGTGTGTCATCAGGAGACATGGAGATGTACAGCTGTGTATCATCAGCTTAACTGTGAAAGTTAACTCCATGTCTTCTGATGACACTACCAAGAGGGAGCATATACAGGTTAAAAAGCACTGGGCCTAAAATCGAACCCTGGGGCACACCACATGTAATCCAATGGACCCTAGAGGAGCAGGTATCTAAACTTACCATAAAAGTCCTGTCTGTGAGATAGGATGTGAACCATTTGTGAACAGCACCAGAGAGGCCAATCTGTTTTAAATGGGTTAAAAGAATAGTTTGGTCTACTGTATCAAAGGCAGCGCTTAGATCCAGTAGAACCAACACTGTCACCTTCTGTGCATCATAGTTTAATCGAAAATCATTTAAACTCTTTAGAAGGGCCGTCTCTGTGCTGTGGTTCACCCTAAAACCAGACTGAAATTTCTCCAGGACATTGTGTTCATTAATAAAATCATTACATTGAATTAAAACAATTTTTTCTAAACTTTTGCGCGACGTGGAGGGCTGCGGGAGTCCGGCTGTTGCTCCTACGTTTGGCACCCCGAGTCCGCCTGGAGGCCCAGCGATGGATCCTCCCTCCACAGCTTCGCCGGGCTGGAAGGGAATGGTGTCCGCCAGCTGTGCACTGCCGGCGGCGGCAAAAGTCCGGCCGAAGATGATGTCCACGTCGCGCTCATGGTCCTGGATTTGGTGGAGTGTTGAGATCCTCTCCTCCAGTAGTCCGCGCTTCCCACCGATTAAAACGATCCGGTAAAAAACGTCCAGGTTATTAATAAGTCAGTGGTGTTAAAAATCTGTTAAAACCAGTCTTTAAAAAGGTTTAAAACCAGTTAAAAACCGTGCTTGGTAGGGAGCCGGTCTTGGCGGGCTGACAGACGCTGACGCTAACGCATGCGCACTCGACCAACATAACTCAACATAGAGGTTGGGTCAACACGTACATGGACCGGTGTGTCGGTCGACCGATGTGCTGGGCTGATGTCTTCCTTTTGTTGGTTGGGGCACCTTTTCGCGGGTGCCACGTTTGGGACTGTTGGGTGGTGCCTGTTCGGTGGCTCGGCGGGATATGGATCCAGCATCTCTGCTCGTTCGATTACCTGTTCTGTGCGCATCGTGCATTGTCAGTTCATTGGCAGGTTGGACTGGGACTGGGGGATGCGGTCAGCCCCGTGCTGGTCTGCTTGGGGCTCG
The DNA here is from genome assembly GCA_963556495.2 of Valencia hispanica. Lineage (NCBI taxonomy): Eukaryota > Metazoa > Chordata > Actinopteri > Cyprinodontiformes > Valenciidae > Valencia > Valencia hispanica. The sequence continues at coordinate 144,141 of OY747719.1, forward strand.
GTGGGTCCTTTGGACGTCTTGGATCCGATCTCCTTCATGTCTGCATCGATTCCTGGGAGACGGATTGATGGCTGCTCACACCAGCTATCGAACACTCTTATGGAGAAACCTTATATGCACCAGCATGCTCACACACACACATGGATATGATGTCTCCGGTGTAAACAGATATTCTTGGGCTGAGGTTATCATTACTAGATCTTGACTAATCGGTACAATGAGCTTTTCAGTGACATTGTTGTTGTATTTTTATATCCATTTTTGTGTGATGTGGTTGTGTAGTTCTTAGTTCACAATGTTTGGTTTGTTTTGGTGATGTTCGTTTTTAATTTTTTTTGTTTTTTTCCCCTCTCTCTGGCGTCCTGTGGGTATGGAGGCAGACTTCGATGTTTTCTTCTGTTTTCTTTGTTCCCCTTTCTCTCTTGTATTTTCAACTCGCCCTCTCTCTTGACTTTTTGTTTCCTACCTCTCTTCTTCATCTTCTTTCTTTCTTCCCCTTTATTTTCCGTCTACGTGTCCATAACATCAGAAATTAAAACCCACAGCAATTCTTAATAAAGATTTTTCACACATTTATATCAAGTGGAGTACTATAGCAAAAGCTTTAGTGCTCCGCTTGTGAAAGTAAATCTGTTGGGCTTCTACTTGATATTTAGACACTAATTCTGAGCTCCACACTGCCAAGCAGGACACGTTTATAAAAAAAGTAATGTAGAATCTTTTGTTGCTATATGGTGACATTGGTTAGTAGATCAAGCAACAGAGCATGATCAAGTTGGTGAAATAAATAAAGCAAGTGTTTAGTTGGTTTGGTGCAATAATCAACTCATGTCCTGCTTTAGCCAAAAAAAGTGAAGGAAGCAGAGATATTAATGCTACAGCTGTACCATATTGATCCCTGAAAGCAGTGGGAGTGATTGTTACAAGATAAGGATATCTTCTTTGAGCTTCATTACATCCTCTTTAAGGTCTACCTTTTGGCTGATCTATGTAGACAGATTCCACATGCCCCAGCACTTTTCAACCATATGGTGATAAGCTCTGTGACAGCCGCTATTCAGCATGTTAAAGGAACCGTGCAACAGGCTACTGACAGACAAATACCGACTCCTAATTGGCTGCTTGTTCTTAAGAATCTTGTTCCCTCTGTGGTCTACAATCTGTTAAAGCACTCCATGCCACCACTTGACTAAAATCAACACTGCTATTAGAATACTAAATGGAAAATTATCAAAGACAAAGCAGAAGAGGAACCAAAGTGCAGTACTAGCATTTTCACACACAAACACTTTAAAAAATGCACACACACTGCAACCAGATACGGCCTGGAGCCACTGTGCAGCCACCTCTGCTGATTAGCACTACATTAATCCATTTCAGAACTGCTGCTAGGATTGGGGTTGTCCTGCCCACTCTTCCTCAGTCCGCTTGCACCACTAAATATGTGATCTGCCTAGTGCACAGGACGGCCAACCAATCAGAAACAATGAATCAAGGTGGATTTAGACTGGGTACACAGTAATTTGACTGGACGTCAATCATCACTCTGACGTCAACCAAGGAGTTGGTGGTGGATTTCTGCAGGGGCAGACCCACCACACTGACACCGGAGAAAATCTAGGGAGTGGACTTTGAAATGGTGGACACTTATAAGTACCTGGTTGTTCATCTGAAAAATGAACTGGACTGGAACCACAGCACTGATGCTCTTTCCGGGAAGGTTCAGAGCAGAATCTATCTGCTGAGGAGGCTGAGGTCTTTTGGAATCCAGGGAGCGCTCCTTAAGACCTTTTTTGACTCTGTGATGGCATTAGCCATCTTTTATGGTGTAGTATGTTGGAGCAGCAGTTTATCTACACCTGACAGGAAGAGGTTGGATAAGCTCATCAGGAAGGCCAGCTCTGTTCTAGGATGTCCCCTGGATCCAGTGCAGGTGGTAGGAGACAGAAGAACTCTGGCCAAAATAACATCACTGATAGACAAAGTCTCCCACCCCATGCATGAAGATGTTGCTGAGCTGCAGAGCTCCTTCAGTGACGAACAGTGGAGGAGGGATGAGAATGTGGTCTTCGTGGGGTCATTTTAATTTTGTAAAGCACTTTGAGTTGCACTTTTTGTATGAACAGCGCTTTATAAATAAAATGTGATTGATTGATTGATTGATTGACATGCACACACATACACACATACCTGACGAACATCTGTTGCAGTGTCTCCCTGTGCTATCGTCCAGCATAGTTTAGAGAAAGAGGCTCTATTTAGACTCCTTCACACTGGATTTATCACTGACAATAACTGCAGATGATTATCTGTTGAGATGTTTCGAACTTCTCTACTAATGACTAAAGCAAGGAACACTGCCAAGGGAGCTGTGCACATTCTTTGTATAAAAAGATTTACACTTTATATGAGAAACCAACACAGAGTAGTACATAATGGGTGAAGAGGAGGGAAATTGAAACAAGATCTTAAATCTTTTTCACAGATAAAAATGTTCAAACCATCTTCTAAGGATGGAAACAGTGTGGGACAACTGCAAACCTACCAACACATGGCTTTGCTAAACTGATAGCTCATTAATCAGAGAGTCTGTGCTAATTCTGGAAGACCTGCAGACATCAGTTAGTTAGAGAATCAGTTAGTAATAAAGCTCACAAATCTGGGGTCTCATTTATAAAGCTTGCTAACGCACAAAACGGGGTCTGAAAACTACGTAAGCAACTTTCTACGCAAAGTTTGGGATTTATAGAAAAAAACATGACGGAAAAATGTGCGCAACTTTAAGCACACTAAGGATCTTGCTTGCGCACTTTGTGGACACAGAGGACACTCACAGCGTAGCAGGAGTGATGGCAAAAATGAAAATGAAAGCCACAATTTCAAACTTGTAGAGCTTTGCTCACACAGACACACAACCAGCAGTCACCCCCCCCCCCCCCATCCCATCTCTGAACTGAGAATAAAAATTAGAATCTGAATGAAAATATGTTGCACATATAAGAATTATATCACAGTATGTTCAATTGTATGTATCTATTCAGATTACATAGAAATTGCACTTATTGGTGAATTAATTGTGTGAAGTACAAATACTGCAGCATTCCCTGCATTATGATGCACAATGGATGCTGGCGTTCATTGAAGATCACGCCAGTGGAAGCATCTGGATGAGGGACCCGGTGTAGATTCCTTAAAGCAGTACTATTAGATCTTTGTGCTGAACTGGACCCGGTGTTAGATCTACTGACCCGCTGGAACCGTGCATCCCATCCCCCGCTCTTCCTCTTCTTATTTATATCAACGCTGGATCACTTGCAGCTCTTCCGTTTGTTTGTGACCCCAAATCAATATTTTGCAAGGATGATACTTTTTAAAAGTAGACTTAAAACGCACCTTTTCTGTCAGGCTTTAAATATCTAGTTTTATTTGGTTTAATAATTCCCAGTCTTAGTGTTGCTACAAGAAGTAATCATATAGGCCTAATTGAAACTTTATTCTTCTTATCTTTTTTTTTTGCTTGTGCTGCTTTTATTATAAAATTTTTAAATGTTTTTACTCTCTTCTTGTCACACATTTTCTTTTGGCAACTGTATTTTTGTCTTTTAATGTGAAGCACTTTGGCTGCATTCGGCTGAGTAAAGCGCTGATTGAGTGATTGATTGAAATTAAACAGTTTACCGTGCCTCTACGAGCCTGCAGCTGTCTCTGTGGAATTAGTTTCTCCGCCTCTCGGTTGCCATGGTTACCCATGAAACGCCCCATATTAGCTGGCTTGAGTTGATGCAGAATATTCACTAGACACTTTGCATGGACCGTTTATGGGAGAAAGTGGGTGTGTAGGAGGCGGGATATGATCCAAAATCACCTGCGCACATTTCTAGGGAGAGTGGGATTTATAAAGCGGAAAGTGCGTGCAGCTGTGCGTACTCCAAGTTTGATAGATCCAAAACTTACTAGGCGAAAGTGAAAAAAAATTGGTGAGCTTAAGTACAGTTTTAGTAATGATTCTACGCAGAGTTTTATAAATGAGACCCCTGGTCTTTAAGAAGTAGTGGAAAAGAAAAGGCCATAAGTGACAGAAAGCCTTTAGAATATTTCTTTGCAGTTTTGCATAAGTCATGTAGAGAATATAGTTGTAATGTGGAAAAAGTTATTCTAGTCACATGAGACCAAAATCAAATATTCTGTCCCACCTATAAAATTATATGCCTGGGTGAAAATGAAAACATCACCGCCATCCCCATGGTACAGTGGCTCTAGAGAAAAGACACATACAAATCCCAAAACACATGCAAATCCAAAAATACATGTAAAATGCCAAACACCTGCAAATCTCAAAAACACAAGCCAATTCAAAAACACATGCAAATCCCAAATCACATGCAAATTCCCAAAACAAATTCAAATCCCAAAACACATGCAAACTTTACAACGGAGGTGGTCCAGGACACTAGGGGCAGTAAAGAGCTTTTGTTACCTGGTGTCTGCACAAGCAAGGAAGTAGATTCACATTCAGAACAGGAGACAGAATAGGCCATAAGGGGAACCTGGTTTTCGTTTAAAGCTGCAGTGTGAAAAATATATTTATGTTTTAAAGTTTTGTAAATCTTTAAAGGAGTCAAGACCTGTAATTTTCACTTTTCTGATATAAGAGTACTTTCTATGTTACAGAAAGTAAAAAGTTAATAACAGGACACAGTGGATGTTCAGTTACTGGGAGGATCATCCCAGTCGATGCCCCCCGTCCAACAGGGCATTGCAGCCAAGCAGGATACCAGACCAGGTATATCTTCTATGGTTAAAAAAGACGGCCTGCGGTCACACCAGCCATGTCGATAATGCGCCACTCAGCCGCAACGTCAAAAGACCCAATTTGAATGACAATGACCGCAATCGCGCTGAAACCTAATCCCGCCCTGGCCCACCTCCAGAGGTGGGCTGAGGATCCGCGCTTCAGCCAGGAAACAGTGTGTGTGTGTGGGGAGGTGGGGTCGGGAAACTGCTGCTCTGTCCCGGGTAGAACGTAGGTATGACCACGCCCTAAGATGGGGTAATGCCATATCTGAGCTTTGGCCCAGGCCAGAGCTTTTACTGTCATTGAGTGAAACTTTGAAGTGGACTTTGAAGTGGTGTTTAATAATTTCCAATAATAGTCCATCCAAAATACTTCAGTTCCATATTGCCTAGCAACCGCAGATATTCCTTAACTAATCTCAAACTAATTAATCCTTTTTAAATCTAATATCTTCCTTTAAAAAAATCTGTTTACCTGTGACCTGAGTCTGTGAAATATATTTAATCAAATTAATCATCAAAACAATATTTTTATAATTTACTTTTTAAAATGGAGCGGGAAATTAGTTTTATTAGGACTTTTTATTTATTTAGCCGAACTGGAGAACATGGGGAGGTGACCCAGGCGAGCTCTCATGGGGCTGAGAGCGCATGCCCTGTAAGTTAATGATAGGTAACATTAACTTCAGTGAAAAATAATGCTTGTGAGAACCGTGTAAAATTTCCACAATTTCCACAGTATCTGAACGGACTATTATTTAAATTACTCCATTGCACTTTTTTATACAGTCATGGTTTCTTTCTGCGCAGATGCTGCAGCGTTCTTAGCAGTGAATATGTTAAGGTTTTAAAGGTCTAGACCTTTAAACAAACTTTAAGCAAACACATTCAGAGCAGAGTCCTGCAGTGCTGCTGGTACCTGTTTCAAGATGGAAAAATACATCAATTAAATGTCATGGGTCTAGCTGAAGTTTTTTTTACTGCAGGTTAAAAAATATTTATTTAATACTTTTGTCTGTTTAAGACTCCCAAAGAGAATGGTGTTGATACATTGTGTTTGTGGAGAGAGCATGCCAGAATATTCCCCTAACTTTGATCTGGCAGCAGAATGTTCCTGCTATTTAGGCATCCTGCACTGCCAGAGAGATTTGCCTGCGACTGAATTTGTGATTCAGGAACGGAGACCGCAGATAAAGCCAGGGATTATGGAGAATATTTTGTTTCTGCACAGCGATCTCTGCATCAAATAAATATGTAAAAAAAAAAAAGTAAAGGCCGTAGTTAGCAGGGCTTCTTACGGTGCGGCAGGAAATAAATGAGGAGTGAGAAAATGAAGCAGGACATCACACAAAAGTTCACTTTCTGACAGGCGGCTCAACCACTCCACTACTCCATCAGGTAGAGAGTGTGATCACAAAAAGGAACCCAATCTGAAGAGTGTTTGTGTGATGATGTTTTGCCGTCAGTTTATTATGACGCAACCTCTATTCATCAGTACAATAATCAGAAACAGCTGCGGACCTAAACTAACAGCCGTCCTTCATTTTGAAAGTTTACAATTTACGCCACTGAACACTTGATGCAGACACACAGTCATTTTCAACTTTATGCACAGAGTTTAGGAAACTGAATCAGTCAAAAAAGATTCTTATGAGAGCATCTGAGTAGCATAATTCTCATCAGACCTGGACACTGTACTCAATGCAACGCTATTTCCTCCTGCTGAGACAATAAGGAAAGACCCCGTTGAGAAAGAAGTGGCGCCTGTTATTTCAGTCTGCAGTGTGCGACTGGAGCGGATTCAGCCTCTTTTATGCACAAGCAGTTTTTTTATTATTTTTTCCTTGGTGTAAATCTTTTACTTTGTTAAGCCTGAATTTCTATTCTATTCTAATCAGATAATTTCACCCAAAGCTACATTAGTAAATTTAAGTCAAATTTATTTGTATAGCACATTTCAGCAACAAGACAGTTCAAAGTGCTTGGGATAAAAACAATGTGATAAACAAACAAAAAAGAATATCACAGTGGCAAAATAAAGAGAATAGTGAAAAGCTGCAATCCAGACTAGACTTAACAATGTTCCAGTGATTATTAATTAAAGGCAGCACTAAACTAAAATTGATAGTCTCAATTTAAAGGAGCTCTGGTTCAGCAGCTTTCTGGAAGTTTGTTCCAGATTAAAGGAGCCTAAAAACTGAATGCTGCCACTCCATGTTTGGTTCTAAATTTAGGGATGCAGACTAAACTGGAACCAGAAGACCTGAGTGTGCTGGAAGGTTGATACAACAACAACAGATCCAGGGTCACATAAAGGCAATAACACGGTCAGCCTTCTATCACCTGAAGAACATTTCTAGGATTAAACGACTGATGTTGCAACAGGACCTAGAAAAACTCATCCATGCATTTATCTTTAGTTGGATTGAGTACTGCAACAGCATCTTCACAGGTCTGCCTAAAAAGTCAATCAGACAGCTGCAGCTGATCCAGAATGCTGCTGCTCGTGTTCCTCACTAGAACCAGGAAAGTGGAGCACATCACCCCAGTTCTAAAGTCCTTACACTGGCTCCCTGTAGCTCAGAGAATAGACTTCAAAATACTCCTACTAGTTTATAAATCATTACATGGCTTAGCACCAAAATATGTTGAAGACCTGTTGTCATGGTACCAACCACCAAGACCACTCAGGTCCTCCAACTCTAGCTTGCTAAACATCCCTAGACTCAGAACTAAACACGGAGAAGCAGCTTTCAGTTTCTATGCTCCCCTTATCTGGAACAGACTTCCTGACGAGTGTAGAGCTGCTGAAACTCTGAACTGCTTTAAATCGAGACTAAAAACCCATCTGTTTAGAATTGCCTTTGAGTAAATGCTTGATGTCATATATATGAAATGTCTCATGCTCTCTTGCTTTATTGATCTTTTTCTTGCTTTATTGTGTGTCATGCGTAATGTGTGCTTCTTTTACTTTTAATTTCCAATGTTATATTCCATGTATTTTCTTTCTTTTTGAAATCACCAAATCATGTAGAGCAACTTGAATTGCCCTGGTGTTGAAAGTGTGCTATACAAATAAAGGTGCCTTGCCTTGCCTTGTCTTGCCTTAATGTATTTTGGTGTGAAGCCATTCAGTGATTTATAAACTAATAAAATTATTGTAAAGTCTATTCTGAGCTACTGTGAGACTTCAGAACATTAGATAAGCAAGGCAACAAGATAAAAGGATGCACTCTTATTGTCACTTGTATATGGATATGGGTGTAAAAGTTTAGTGAAAATTATGTCTGTTTCTCAGCCTATTACTGCATGGGTGAGGGGTTACAGGTGATAGATTTTTACTGAGGGTTAAAGGCAGAGGGCATGTTATAGCTATTAGCATAGGTTATTCAAATTAAAAAATACTATAAATATTGATCCCAGCGAGAAATAAAGTGTTGTTGTGACTTATATTATTTAAGTCGCTTCAAAGAGTTTATGTAGAAGCTTATGACTGTGGGCAGCAAGGATCTCCTGTAGCAGTCTGTGTTACAGCAAGTTAGGGCTGGGCGATATGGCCTAAAAATAAAATCTCAGATTTTTTCACACCAAATCCGATTTCCGATTTTAATCGATTTTTTTATTTTTATTAATCGCTTTCCACTGGACACCTGTCTTATGATAAGGGACACAGTGTGAAAATGATTCCCCTATGGTGGCTTGTCTTTTGGCGGTGTTTTGTAAGCCACTGCTTGCTTGAGCATCTCGTAGAGAGCAGCACTTCTCCCACTCGACGGAGTGCCTCTGTTTTAGGTGTTGAAACAAATTCATCATACTCCCACCTTTGGTAGCAACAGCCTTCAAACAGATTTTGCAGCGTGCTGTTTGTTGCTCCAAGTCTGATGTCACAAAACCGAACCAGTTCCATATAATTGAAGAAACTTTCCCTTTTTTGGGAACAAGCTCCTCTTTGCTAGTTGCCATTTTACGTCTACGCGTTGCAAGACACGGACAAGCTGACCGTGCTCCAAACTACGGAAGCCTAAAAAAAATTTTTTTATTGCCCAGCCCTACAGCAAGTCTGAAAAAGCCTCAGACTGAAGATACTGTTGTTGTAGAGCAGTGTAATAAAGAGGATGTTCTGGGTTGTCCATAATGTTGTTGATTTTATGAAGAATCCTTCTTTTCATTATCATCTCCAGAGGTTCCACAGTCGTCCCCAGAACAGAACCAGCCTTCTTTATCGGCTTGTTGAGCCTTTTTAACTCCCTGGCTCTGATGCTGCTACCCCAGTAGATGATTGCTGAATGGATTTTTTCACAAAACAGGTGAAACTCAAAAGATTAGAATATCATGCAAAAGTTCATGTATTTCAGTAATTCAACTTAAAAGGTTAAACTAAGATATAGACTCATTACATGCAAAGTGAGATATTTCAAGCCTTCATTTGTTATAATTTTTATGAGTATGGTTTACAGCTTAGGAAAACCCCAAATTCAAAATCTCAGAAAATGAGAATATTGTGAAAAGGTTCAATATTTTAGGTCCAAAGTGTCACACTACAAAGGGTTCCTGAGCCATTAAATGGTCTCTCGGTCTGGTTCAGTAGGAATCACAATCACGGTGAAGACTGCTGACCTGACTGTTGTGCAGAAAACCATTATTGACCCCCTCCACAAGGAAGGAAAGCATCAAAAGGTCATTGCTAAAGAAGTTGGATGTTCCCAAAGTTTTATATCAAAGCACATTATTAGAAAGTTATGTGGAAGAGAAAAGTGTGGAAGAGAAAGGTGCACAAGCAGCAGGGACGACAGCATCCTGGAGAGAATTGTCAGGAAAAGGCCATTGAAAAGTGTTGGGGACCTTCACAAGTTGTGGACTGAGACTGAAGTTAGTGCATCAAGAGCCACCACACACCAGACGGATCCTGGACATGGGCTTCACATGTCCTATTCCTCTTGTCAAGCCGCTCCTGAGCAACAAACAACGTCAGAAGTGTCTTACCTGGGCTAAAGAAAAATAGAACAGCAAATGTTGCATCTGATGTGGAAACCAAGGTCCCAGAGTCTGGAGGAAGAATGGAGGCACACAATCCAAGATGGTGGAAGTCCAGTGTGAAGTTTCAACAGTCTGTGTTGATTTTGGGAGCCATGTCATCTGCTGGTGTTGATCCACTGTGCTTTATTAAATTCATAGTCAGCGCAGCCATCTACTAGGACATTTTGGAGAACTTCATGCTTCCTTCTGCAGACGAGCTTTATGGAGATGCTGACTTCTTTTTCCAGCAGGACTTGGTACCTGCCCACATTGCAAAAAGTACCAAAGCCTGCTTTAAATGTCCATGGAATTCCTGTGCTTGATTGGCCTGCAAACTGGTCTGACGTGAGCCCCATGGAGCATTGCTAAGAGAAAGATGAGAGACATGAGACGAACAATGCAGAAGAGCTGAAGGCCGCTATTGAAGCATCCTGGTCTTCCATGACACCTCAGGAGTGCCAGCTGCTGATAGCATCCATGCCATGCAGCATTGAGCCAATCATTGATGCAAAAGGGGCCCAAACCAAATACTGAGTACATATGCATTATTATATGATTATACGTTTCAGAGGTCTGACATTTCTCTATTTAAAATCCTTGTTTTATTAATTTCATGTAATATTCAAATTTTCTGAGATTCTGAATTTGGGTTTTTTATAAGCTGTAAACCATAATTATCAAAATCATAACAGATAAAGGCTTGAAATATATCAATTTGCATGTAATGAGTCTATATCATATATTACTTTCACCTATTAAATTAAATTACTAAAATAAATGAACTTTTGCACAATATTCAAATTTTTCGAGTTTCACCCGTAGACCTATAGAAGATCTGCAGCATCTTGCTGCAAACCTTAAAGGACCTAAGCTTCCTCAGGAAGTCCAGTTAGCTCTGTCCCTTCTTGTAGACGGCTTCCCTGTTGATTCTCCAGTGCAGTCTGTTGTCCAGGTGTTAATTACTACAATGTAATGAATGCATGTAAAAAAAACAATCATATGCAGATCCTGCTGTTCATTTCAATATTACCACTTGTGGACCTTACGAGCACTCCTGGAGACCATTACCTTTATGAACATAAACATTTATAAGGCCTATTTATGAGTAATTTTTACACCAGGCTAGGTCCTTGCACAATCCAAATAAATGTAAAAATCAATCAATCAATCAATCAATCAATCAATCAATCAGAAATTATGTTTACAGTAATACTGTAGGGGCTTACTTACGTGGATGATGGCGTTCCTGTATATATTCCATAGCGTGAGTGTGAAATCCAGTTCATGTTAATGTTTCATAATGTTAGATGCATGTAGCACTTTCTACATACATGTTTACTTGGTTTTGTAGAAGATTTAGAAGTATTTTCCTCATCATCGCTGCTACACTCCAAATCGGCTTACGTTACTACCTTCTCATAACGGTCAAAATAAACTAGTGCCAAATTAAAAACATTGATTAAAAAACAACTGCTAACACAAAAGAAGAACTTTTGATTTGGAACTCAGTACCAACATATTTATTTTATGAAGCAAACAGTACAGAGATGCCAGAGGTCGGAAAGAGATTAAACAAAAACCAGGTTCCTCTTATGGCCTATTCTGTCTCCTGTTTGGAATGTGAATCTACTTCCTGGTTTGTGTAGACACTAGGCAACAAAAGCTCTTCACTGCTCCTAGTGTCCTGGAGCACTTCCATTGTGAAGTTTGCATGTGTTTCGGGATTTGCATGTGTTTTGGGTTTTAAATGTGTTTTTGAATTTACATGTGGTGTAGGGTTTGCATTTGTTTTGGGATTTGCATGTGTTTTGTCTCTAGGGGCCATTGTAAAATGGTGATACAAGGCGGTGGCAGCATCATGCTGTGGGGACAAGGAAACTAATCAGAGTTCATGAGAAGATGGAGTTAATCAGTGGTCCTACTAGTTTCACCCAAATCCCTACCTTCAAAAAAGCTTGTCACATGTTTACTTGGGTAGTTCAGCTCAGATTCTAAATATCCATAACATTTTTAACATACAATACAATTGTTAGTGTTCTCCATGCATATATTAGTATGTGCCCTACTAGTAATGTTTTAGAAAACATTCCACTTAATGACAGCCCACTCTCGTGTTACTGAACAGTGTTCTATTTGGGAGTGAACAGCTGCTGCAAACATTTATGTCAATATGAAGCTAATTAATGCAGAAGAGGAGTGTGACTAGTTCTGCACAATATTAGGAAACTACAATTATTTTGGCGAATGTTGCAGTAATGGTCTGATATGAGATAAATAATGAAATAATTACCTCAACAGTGTTAATGCAGTGCAGTGCTAACATTTTAATGCTGAAATAAACAACAAGCACATTCAGCACATGCTGTACACAAGAATACTGGACTATGGCCATGCAAGGCCACCCCAAGATGCACAGGGACAAGCCTTCACAGGTAGACCGCTCCTTGGTGCTCTTAATCTCTTGCTGATCCTTCTCTTGGCTGGGGATGTTGAACTAAATCCTGGGCCTCAACCCTTTACTGGATTAGTCCCAAGGCTGGCCACACCAGTGCTAACGGGGCCTCAACCTCTGAAAGTGGGGTTGGCACTACTACCAGCTAGGTCTCCACTTCTACTAGCTGGATCTCCACTTCTGCTTTCTGGTTATTTATATCTGCTAGCTGGGCTAACACCATTGCCAGCTGGGCCACGGCATATGTTGGCTGGGCTACCACCACTGCTAGCTGGATCGGCACTTTGTTTGGCTGGACCTCCACCTCCGCTGCCTGGACCCCCTCCTCTGTTGGTTGGGCTTCCACCACTGCTGCACAGACCTCCACCTCTGCCGAATGGGCCTCCAACACTGTTGTATGGGCCTCTACCTTTATTGTATGGACATCTACCTCTGCTGCACGGGCCTCCACCACAGCTGTACGGGCCTTTACCACTGCTGCATGGGCCTCCACCACAGCTGTACGGGCCTTTACCACTGCTGCACGGGCCTCCACCACTGCTGCACGGGCCTCCACCTCTGCTGCACGGGCCTCCACCTCTGCTGCATGGGCCTCTACCTCTGCTGCATGGGCCTCCACCACTACTACATGGGCCTCCACCACTGCTGCATGGGCCTCCACCTCTGCTGCATGGGCCTCTACCTTTACTGCATGGGCCTCCGCGACTGCTGCATGGGCCTTCACCACTGCTGCATGGGCCTCCACCACTGCTGCATGGGCCTCTACCTCTGCTACATGGGCCTCCGGCTGGGCCTCCACCTCTGCCACATGGACCTCCACTTCTACCACATGGGCTTCCACCTCTGCCGCACGGGCCTCCATCTACATCAACAGGGCTAATGCCCCTGAGCCTCCTATAGCCTTCACTTGTTCTATACAGCATAGCAATTATGAGGGCCCCGCTGAATTGTCCCCCTTGTTCAGACCTGTGCACATCCTTACGGGCTCCTATCATTGTGCAAACTGTTTCCACAACCGCAAAGTGGAAAAGACTTAAATGTTCCCTGGCTCGAAGACCAAATCCATTTAATTTAGTTCCTGTTCCTAAGGAATCCTCTGCCCGGGCGAAAAAGAACATTTGTCTAAAAATAAAGTTTGCTCTTCTAAACATCAGGCCACTCATAAAAAAGTCATTTTTAATCAACGAGCTTATCTCTACATATAAACTTGATTTCTTACTTTTAACTGAAACTTGGCTTGACTCAGTAAATTACAACACTACCCTAATTGACACCTTCAATCTGACCCAACATATACAGGGCCCCACTCACTCTTTGGGCCACACACTAGATCTTGTCATCACAAAAGGTGTAACTGCCTCTACATCTGTTGTGGATTTAGCCTTATCTGACCACTGCTGTATCTTTATTGACGTCTGCTTGTCCCCCTATCGCCAGAATAACTTCATGATGATCAGAAAGAGAGCTATAAATGACAAAACATTTGTTCGTTTTGAGCAAGCACTTGTCAAATCCGCTAGCCCAGTTCCAAATACTGCTAATAATTTGCTGGAAAATGTTAATTTAAGAATGGCAAATATAATGGATGACATTGCTCCTGTTAAATTGAGAAACTCCACTGGTAAGCCGAAGGCTCCATGGAGACATGACCCGTCAGTTAAATTACAAAAGAAAGAATGTAGGAGTACAGAAAGGAAATGGCGCAAATCCAAACTTGACTCAGACTATCTGACCCATAAAGCACTTTGCAAATACAATTCTGTAATCCGCAAAGCAAGACAATCTTATTTCTCAACCATTATAAACAAAAAAGCAAATAACACTCGTGCACTATTCTCCACTATTGAGAAGCTAATAAATCCCTCTTCCCAGCTGGCTCCTGAGTTACTCAGTTGTGCAATGAATTTGCTTCGTTTTTTTAAGAGCAAAGTAGAGAACATAAGATCTCATATTTCATCTAACATTTCTCACTCTGAACCACTAACTAGTTTGAGAGATGAGTTCAACACGCTGTCAAATTTCATCCCTGTTGACTTTGTCACCTTGGAAAAGACTGTACAATGTCTAAGTTCCTCTACATCTGAGCTGGACATTTTGGCCACTAGTTTTTTTTAATCTGTGCTTCATTTAATAGCAACTGATGTGCTTTCAATTGTTAACACCTCTCTAGTGACCGGCACTTTTCCCCAAGTCCCTTAAAATGGCCGTTGTAAAGCCTTTACTTAAAAACAACAACCTAGATGGTTCTGTCCTACACAATTACAGACCAATATCAAAGCTACCTTTTGTCGGAAAAATAATTGAAAAAATTGTTTTTAATCAGCTGTTTGCTTTCTTAACTTCAACTTCCTGTCTTGACCTCTATCAGTCAGGCTTTAGAAAATACCACAGTACTGAAACAGCCCATGTAAAAGTAGTCAACAACAGTCGAGTAAATAATGATGCCGGGAAAACAACTGTTCTTATGCTGTTGGACTTCAGTGCGGCGTTCGATACTGTCGACCACAGCTGTCATGATTTTAGCTTTCGGACTCTAGTGCAGACACACAAACGACTCAGTGGGACTGGAGGTAAAGTTTGCAAAAGTAATTTATTTTCCCTCTTTGCTCGAAGGGTCCAGGAACACAGGAACTCAGAAAACTGAACCACGGGGAACTTGGGAGACAACCACTGGAGACAAGAGATGGAGGTGAGTGATCTTTCAATGGTGCTTGACAGGAGGAAAAACAGAAGTTTGTGGATTCTTACTTTGCCGTTGGTGCAGATTCCACTGAGGAGGAATTGGGGAGGATGTGGTCCTTGGTGCATGGAAGAGGGACCGACCTTGGGGTGTTTGTCTCCAGGAAGCAGAGCGAGGGTGGACAGGCAGTGGGGACCCTGAGCTCAGCCAGATACCTTGAGGAGGAAGCCCAGTATGCCGGGAAGGAGCAGACGCCCAGGCTGCAGGCCGACCAGCAGGTCCGGAACCGCAGAGTGACTGGAGGGAAAAAGGCAAGGAGGTAAGGATCTTACGTGGAGTAAGTTGTGGACGGCAGAAAGGCAGAGGAAGTGGCTTGTTACTACACGACGCGGTTTAACCATCTGCTCCAGGTTGGCACTCTCCTTTTGAGTGCTCCTCCTCAATCAGGCTGAGTGGCACCAGCTGCAGGAGCACGATCACCAATCTGCACCCTTGGATGGAAAACAGGTGAGGCAAGCACACACACACACACACACACAATCCTCACAACAGCATGCTAATAGAAAGACTTGAATGCTGTGTGGGTCTTTCTGGCTTGGTCATCTGCTGGCTAAAGTCCTATTTAAAGCATAGGAGTTTCTTTGTGTCTATTGGTCATTATTCTTCAGCTCCTACATCCCTTACATGTGGTGTCCCTCAGGGTTCAATCATTGGCTCTCTCTTGTTTAATCTGTATATGCTTCCGCTCGGCTAAATCATAAAGAATCACTCCATTAGTCACCATAGTTATGCAGATGACACACAGCTATATCTCTCCATGTCTTCCAATGACTTTGCTCCCCTTGAATCCCTCTACCATTGCCTCAATTAAGTTCTAGACTGGATGACGAAAAATCTTCTTAAACTCAATACAGACAAAACTGAAGTGATTATCTTTGGAAAAAAGGACCAGAGACTTAAGACTGCCACACTGTTGAGACTGGAAGGTTTTGAGGTAGCAGAAACCACAAAGAACCTTGGGGTCATTATTGACAGTGACCTAAGCTTCAATAGCCACATGATGGTAGTTACAAAATCAGCTTTTTATCATTTAAAAAATATTGCAAAGGTTAAAAACTTTATATCACCTGCAGACCAAGAAAAGCTTATTCATTCTTTCATCACCAGCAGGGTGGATTACTGTAATGGTCTTTTCACTGGTCTCCCTAAAAAAACAACAAAACCTCTTCAAGTGATCCAAAATGCGCCAGCAAGGTTATTAACCAGAACCAAAAAAAATGATCACATCACACCAATCTTAAAATCTTTACATTGGCTACCAGTAAATTATAGAATAGATTTTAAAGTTCTTTTACTTGCTTTTAAATCACTAAATGGCCAAGGACCTCTGTATATAGCAGAGATGTGTGAAACATATTGCCCCTCAAAATCACTCAGGTCAGCAGAAAAATTCCAACTGGTCCAACCCAGAGCCCGCACCAAGCACGGAGAGGCTGCTCAGTAGCACCTGAACTCTATTCCGCCAAGGCCTGCAATGACTTTGCCAAATTCTTCACAGACAAAATCCAAAATATTAGACAAGTGGTTGGTTCATTAACGCCAGGTTCAGGTTATGTACAGTGTCCACGGAAAATCCGTTTAAACACCATGAAACAGTTTTATCTCATAAACAGCAAAGATATGGAGGACATCTTACGTCAACTGAACTCCTCCTCTTGCTGCTTAGACATCCTGCCCACAGGCTTTTTCTAAAAGGTCTCAAAGATCTTGGAGTCAGATCTGTTACAGATTGTGAACTCATCTTTAATGTCGGGTGTTTTCCCAGAGCCCCTGAAAACAGCTGTAATTAAACCCCTGCTGAAAAGAGACAATCTGGACAAGACACAAATGAACAACTACAGGCCCATATCCAATCTTCCATTTTTAAGTAAGATCATTGAAAAGGCGGTTTTTCATCAGCTAAATGACTTCTTAAGACAAAGCAACTGCTATGACGTCTTTCAGTCAGGTTTTAGACAGCACCACAGCACTGAGACTGCTCTGACCAAAGTCATCAATGACATCCATTTGAATACTGACAGTGGAAAAATGTCAGTGTTAGTTTTACTGGATCTCAGTACTGCATTTGATATAGTTGACCACATTATTTTACTCAAACGACTGGAGAACTGGGTGGGTCTCTCTGGCACTGTACTAAACTGGTACAAAACGTACTTAGAGAACAGGAAGTACTTTGTGTCAATAAGTAACTTTACATCTGAGCAGACGGGAATTACATGTGGGGTTCCCCAGGGTTCCATCCTGGGACCTCTTCTGTTTAACATCTATATGCTCCCACTGGCACAGGTAATAAATAACAACAATATAAGTTACCATAGCTACGCAGATGACACACAGATATATATATTAGAATGTCACCAGAAGACCAAGGGCCTGTACAGGCTCTTGGCAAATGCATTGAGGAAATTAATGACTGGATGTGCCACAATTTTCTGCAGTTGAACAAAAACAAAACGGAGGTAATTGTCTTTGGAGCTAAAGAGAAAAGATTGAAGGTCACCACAGGGCTTCAGTCCATACACCTAAAAACCACCAACCACATCAGAAATCTGGGTATAGTGATGGACTCAGACCTAAACTTTGAAAAACACATTAAGGCAATCACAAAATCTGCCTACTATCACCTTAAGAATATCACAAGGATAAAAGATCTGATGTCTCAGCAGGACCTGGAAAAACTAGTCCATGCATTCATCTTTTGTTGGCTTGATTATTGTAACAGCGTCTTTACAGGTCTACCTAAAAAATCAATTAGGAAACTGCAGCTCATCCAGAACTCTGCTGCTCGAGTTCTCACTAAGACCAAAAAAGTGGACCACATCAGTCCAGCTCTGAGGTCTTTACACTGGCTGCCTGTCTGTCAGAGGATAGACTTCAAAGTTCTGCTGCTGGTCTACAAAGCTCAGAATGGTTTAGGACCAAAATACATCGGTGATCTCCTGACCCAGTATGAACCTACTCGACCCCTCAGGTCATCTGGATCCGCTCTTTTATCAATTCCCAGAGTCAGAACCAGACATGGAGAAGCTGCGTTTAAGTTCTATGCTCCACATGTCTGGAAGAAACTCCTAGAAAGCCTCAGATCAGCTGAAACACTCAGTTTATTTAAATCCAGGTTAAAGACCCACCTGTTCTCAGCTGCTTTTGATGTTTTATGTAAAGCACTTTGAATTGTCTTGTAACATGAATTGTGCTATACAAATAAACTTGCCAAACTTGCCTTTTAGCCACTATGCGTTCCGTCTTTGGAACTGTCTTCCAATTGAAATCAAGACCTCTCCCACCATTTCCATTTTTAAATCCAGATTAAAAACCAAACTTTTCCATGATGCTTTCCATTAACCCATGCATCTGTGGTCTATTAAGTCTTTATCTGGGCTGTTATATTTATTCTATGTGTTCTGAATGTATAATTATTCTGTGCTGTTTAATTTCTGCTCTATACTCTTACTTTTAAGGAATTTTTTACTCAAATTTACGCAAATTACTCAATTTGCCTTTATTCTTGTGTACTATGTTCTATGTTAATACTCCATGATTATATTTTACTTAATATGATGTGACACTTTAACTTTAAACTGTGGAAAGCACATTGGGCTACCGTTTTGTGTATGAAATGGGCTATATAAATAAACTTGACTTGACTTGAACATTTATTGCAGTACAATGAGTTAATTGTGATATACACTGACATTGTGATGACAATACATTTATGACATGTAGGGCAGCCCATCAAAGAAGGAAAAAGAGCTACTGCACATAAGCTTGGCATCAATGAATCAATGGTATGACGTTGGAAGAGGCAGCGGGAAGAACTGAATCAGTGTAAAAAGACGAAAAAAGCTTTCAGAGGACATAAAGACACTGAAGAAGACGACTTCATTGGCTTTAGTGAGGAACAGGAAAATGAAGATACCGACCAATGACTTCTGGTAGGCTAAAGTATGTTTTATTTTCTAACCAGGCATGTTACTGTCATGTTGTGTTGGTGCTGTACTGGTGATTTTCAGGCAGAGTTTGAAAAAAAGCACGTCTGAAATTAAAACTAGTTTAGCACTCAGACCTCTGCCAAGGCCACTCACAAGATGATTGAGGATGAGCGGTGAGTTGCAGACAGTGTTGCCAATTTAGCGTTTTTGTCGCTATATTTACCGAGTTTTTAGACCCCTCCAGCGATTCTTTTTCAAAAAAACAACTTTTTCTGGGGTTATTGAAGAGTTTTGGGCTAAGCATGTATTCTTGCTTCTCTAACTGTGCAGCCGTGGTCTTGTCTCACGTCCCAGAATGTTCACAGCAGGCAGCCACTCCATACGCTGCAGCACCGCCCACCCCCAGGTCCATCTGGACTCAGAGGAGATATTTACCCCAGTGAGTCCAGAGTGCTAACGAATGACGCATGGTCAAAGCCGAAGTTGGATGGATGGTGGATACGTGCTTCATGGTATCATTGCAGACATTTCATGAAGTTTGTTTTCAAAATCCGTCAATAACTTTTTGAGTTACGTTGCTAACAGACAGACGGGCACGAAAACATTACCTCCTAGCAGAAGGTAATAAAAAAATCTTCCATCCACCTTCTTTCTGTGTACTGTATATATCTCATTTTACAACATGAAAACCAATGTGCGCCTTATATTTAGGTGCACCCCATATATGTACAATTTTTTTTTTTATGTAGGTGGTGCACCTTATATTCAGGTGCGCTCAATAGTCTGAAAATTAAGGTACTAAATGTACAAGAACCAGGTTCATGTTGGTTGATATCAGGGCAGCTCAGAATTTTTAAGGGGTGAACTATAAACCTGAATTGTTCAACTTTAATCTGTGTAAGAACAACTTTATCAAGAGTGAACCTAGGTGGGTAACACAAAGACCATTATTTGTGAAAGTAAAGATGAAAACAATTAACATCACTTTGACCTTTGCATAAAAGTAGTTTTTTTTAAGTATGCCAGTCAATGTGTTTACTTTTTTTAAAGGAATAAATCATTGTTTATTCTATCACTAGAAATTTAAATTTGCTGTACAATTTCTTTTACGATCATTTATTATTTCAAAAGGCACCTGTCTAGTATGTACCCCACCTCTCGCCCAATGACCGCTGGAGATAGGCACCAGCCCCCCTGCAACCCTGAAAGGTAAAGCGGGTATAGACAAAAGATGGATGGATTTCTAAACACCTAAATAAAACATCAAAACAAAAAATATCATTAAAATTGTATGTCCAATATTGCTATTATCTCACTGTTTGGTTGAATTCTTTGTACAGTTGCTGCCTTCTTTTATCATAATGGAGACAAATTTACTCTCATGTTTGAGTGGAACTGTGAGGATGAGCAAAACATATCCCAAAGAAAGATCATAAACCTAACCTGAAGATTAGGAAAGTGTATTGGCAAGAATCTGGTGATACTGTTGATATGTATCAGAATACAGAGGGGATGATACGATATATCGTGATACCATGAGTAAGACTATATATTGCGATTTTTAAAACTGAATTTAACTGTAGAAAAACTGTCACAGCATTTTAAACACTCCAACCTGTTTCATACTTTAACATAATCCAGTTTTATTACTAGCTCTAGTTGATCCACTGGAACAAAGAAGGTGAAAACATCCACCAACTACCACTCATACTTTTAATTTTCCTGCAGAATTACTGTCATCATTAATGGTTCCATTCAAATTCTAAAAATTAAAATTAAAATCGATACTAATATATATACAATATTGTGACAAAAAATATTGCGATATATCAGCGTATCAATATTTTCTTTCATCCCTACTGGAGATATATGGTACATCTACACAATTCCTTCCAAAAGTGTTCAATCACCTTTAACTTCTACACATTTACTTATGCCACAACCACAAACATCTATATGATTTATTAGGATTTTTATGTAATTGATCTGGGATTGTGATTAATCTACTCAAAGCAGCGTGCTTTACAGCATGATGATGTAAGCGTTATGTTTTACAATGGAGTTGGCGTGGTCAGGGTGATGTGCAGCATTAGTTTTGAAAACCATGTGTCATTTTCCATTCAATTCACATATTACGCAGTACTTTGTCCATCATATAAGAGCGTAATAAAATACATTGAAGTAAGTGGTTGTAAGATGGCTAAATATGAAAAAGATTTACAGGTGTGAGTACCTTTGCAGAGCATTTAACCCCTGGTAGACTATCATAAACTTGCCTCAAACCATCAACATATGTATACTAGTATTTCCAGTTTATGCAAATTCAACACATACCAGGATCATATTGGAAACACGAGTATGTATGTATATATATATATATATATATAAAGTCCCCAGTTGGGAGCTAATCTGCAGTTATATCTGGATGTTTGTCACTAAGTCTATGGATCTATGGATTTTTACTTAGATTAACTCGTATTGTAATAATCTTTTTTTGTTTTTGTTTTTTGTTTACTAGTTTTTACTAAATTCCAAGGAATCAAATTATGTTATATCTGGACGATAAATCAACAAAATATTTCTGCAGCCTTTTTACGAGTCATACTGGAAGACAGTAGATTGCTGGATGCCCTTTCTTTGTCCATCTACTAACTGGAAACTTTTCTTTTTGTTCTCTTCATTCTTTGGTAAATGTCCACATATGAATTGGTGTTTTAACCTTCAATATAATGAACAAAATGTCTTTGTTCGTTTTTATTTTTTAGCGTTGGACAATCATTTGAGTAAATTGAGTTCAAATTGACGATTAAGAAATTGACAACAAAAAACATGCACTGTCCCTTTAAATAGAGAACCTGGCTTAGTAGCTCTTAGAATAAACAACAAAAGGCAGACCGGGGAGTTGGGTGGATATGTGATGCACTCACCACGGCGGACACATAGATGACAGACATCATCCTCAATCAAAGAACACGGATGAGGGTCGAGCAAACGTCCTTGTCCAAGTTGACTGCTTGAGTAACACTTCTCATCTCTAGATGTTTCTGATCATCATCATCATCATGGTCCTCCTCAGCAAACCGGAGGAGGGGGAGCTGATCGGGACTCTGGGCTGCACTCTTTTATACTCTGTGTCTCCGGGCGGAGCGGGCTGAGGGCTCGGTTCACTCAGGACGCTGCGCTTAATTCCCATAGCGATGATGGATGCTGCTTCGCCCCTGCCGGCTCCGTCGTGTGCAGTGCGGCTCGCTGCCCGCTGCAGACCTCCACAGACAGCGCAGCGTGACGTAAGAAAAAGTGGGCGGGAATTAGCGAGTCCTTCTGCCAATGGCAGCTCCGCGAAGACTATCCACGTGGCCCGAACAGCAATTGTGAATCGAGAAGGGAGGAGATGATTCCAGACTGAGATCTGTAATGTCATGTCCTCAGTGTGAGGTGAAACACTGACGCTGTATAACATTCTAAATCCAGGGACTTCTGATAAATTCCTGCCCCAGTCCCATGTAGCTTCCCCCCGGTAATAAAGGCTGACATTGTTCTTCAGTGAAAACAAAATCCACTCCTGTTAATTCTGAAAATAAGATCTTTATGTATAACATTTAATGGTTATGCGTGTACATGTCTACATCTACGTTGTCTGGGACCTTTCTATGTTGTTAAAGTTATTATCTTCAATGACTCATCTGAGATTTTTTTTTATTATTATTGTTATGGAAGTAGGGGAGACCAGGGATGATAGTAACAGTTTTAGTTTGAGCAAATGTAACTAAGTGGTTATTTGTGCTAGCAATCTCAAATTTTAACATGTGGTACCCCATATTTGTCTGCTATACATCACATGTATTTGGACTTCTACCACACCATCACAGATTGATTAAATTTATGTTAAATACAACGAGGTATGTTGTTACAAGCCCCAGGGTTAGTTGTAACAGTCCTTGTAACAGTTAAATATTCTGATTAAAAAAGATCCACACTAATTAATGTATGGAAGCACTTTAATGAATAACAAAGAAGGAACCAGAAACTTGTAAAACTACAAACATAATATTAATAAAATAAAAAGTATACATTAATTACAATAGAAATAAATACTTCTTCTCTTTTGACTTTTCCCTTCAGGGCTGCCACAGTGAATCATTTGTCTTCAATTAATGCTTTTCGTTGCATCCTCTTACCATCACACCAACAAACTTCATGTCCACTTTCCCCACATCCATAAATTTCTTTTTTGGTCTTCCTCTCAGCCTTCTGCCTAGTGCCACCATCCTCAGCATCCTTCTACAGACATAAACATTGCATCTCCTCGGAACATAACCAAACCATCTCAATCTGGGCTGTCTGACTTTATCTCCTTATCTAACATTCTCCTAGCTTCACAATATCTGGCAGATGTTGTGGACCTTGGCGACTCGTCTCATGGATGTTCCATGGGTGACTTCAGTTGCTGTCTTCTGGTCAGTCCTGGCGCTGTGGGCAGGAATTGGGGGGCAGTGCCCGCCCACAGAGACAGCTGTGCCCGCCCTGGAAATCAGATGCAACCCCCATAAACTGTGTTCATATGTCTGTACGTTTTAGGTGTGAATTTGTTCATTCTTGAAATGTCCAACAGAGGGCACTAGAGCCAAACACCTGCAGTCTCGGTCAGAGAGAAGCAAAACGCAGGAGGGAAAAGAAAGTAGCAGACTATATAGAAGGAGCAGATCATAATAAAAGTAAACAATAGTAAGTTTTCTTTGTTAGAACCGCTCATACACGAGTGGCATTGTGATATGAAAGAAGTCCTGTTTATGCCAAACTGGATGATGTTTCTTCTCTGCAATGATTCCTCCGGTGAGTCTGTTGTTTCATGTTGTCTGCTAGTTTAAATGAAAAGGCTCTAGCCAGAGCTAACATCGCTCAGTTTCGTTTGAACTGTGGAAAAAAATAATTGGGCACGATATTTAGCTTTGTAACATGGTTCTATGTTTTATTGTGAAGTGGTCTAACTATGTCTGCTAATGTCATTTAGTAGTGGATATACTTAGATTATTTTGAATGCTATTGTATTTTCCTGAGAAATAACTGGAAGTCTTGCTGATTCCAATAGACTTGCATAAAGAAATATTAGTCTTAATTGACTAACGCTTTACAAGCAGGTTTTTTTTTTGTATGGCCGATTTCTACAAGTGAGCAAGTAAAGTTTCCAGGAGGAGGAACATCTCGCCGGCATTTTTCTCATTTGGACTGAAGCAGGTGACATCGCAGAGGGACCAGTGCTGCTAGAGCTGGATTTTTGCTTGGACAACAGAAAAGCTTATATATAAAAAGGGGCCCCCCAATCGCTTAAATTGTTTCATTTCCCAAACTATTTGTTGATGAACATTCCCTAAACAGATTGTTGAAGTGCACATTTGACTGAGCTGACTGACTGAACTGTTACATCACTAAACTGTAAGTACTTTGGAAAAAAAACAAAATCCCAAACAGTTGTGTGAGCAAGAGTTGCTTTAAAGAGTAACTAAACCCCAAAACAACTTTTTTTTGCTTCTAAACTGTATAAATGGGTCTTTACCAATGCAATCTTTGAGTTTCTGGGAATTAGTTTTACATTTCCGTGTAAACTTGCTTAATTCGACACTTTTTGTCTAAAAACGTCGTAGTTCTGCTCTCTTAGGGTTGAACGGTGGCTACTGCATTTGAATTTTGTGATTGGCGGAGAGCGGTACATCTTTAGGTCACAGTCATGGTCTCACTGACACGCCCTGTGGGTTTGGGTATAAAACCATCTCTCAGACACACTCATCCCATGGCCAGTTTGGAGTTGGATTGCGTTTTTCAGGTTGCCATTATTATCACATTAGCACTTAGTTAGCATAGCTAACATACTGTTTTGAACATTAGCCTATGTTAGCATTACCACTCAGACTGGACCCATCCTGTCGCTCTCTGCCTCAGCAGCGAGAGACAGCGAGAGCAGCCAGCGGCTCGAATTGATACGGCTTGCGGCCACTGGGCTCCATAAAGCCTCCCTCTACTCTGGTGACGACGAAGGACATCCGCTGGCTCAGGGCGCTGAGTCAGCGCTGCCTGAGGCCGGCGCTGCTGAGGCAGAGGGAGACAGGGTGGTCCAGTCTCTGAGTGGTGATGCTAACATAGGGTAACGTTCAAAACAGATGAATGTCGATCAGATTGATCAGTCGCAAAACTGCCAACGTCACTTTGGTCACTGTCCATGTTTCAGTGTCAGATTAAGCGAGGTGTCACTGTCCTCCTGAACACACCCCCACGTTCCCCCTCCGCTCATCCTCCACACTTGGCCACGCCCCTCCGTGCCTTCTGGCACCTCCCACTTTGTAGAATTTTTCAAATGTTGTCTGGGGGCGGGGTTATGATTTTCATGGGGTTCAGTTCCACTTTAAGATGAAGGGTAAATAACTACCTATATTTAAAAATTTTATTGAAAAAACTTTTTACTAAAAAAAGGGTGGACAATTTAAGTTTTATTTAAAATATGGTTTGATAATTTGTGTTGTGGGATATTATAATTTTTCTTGGAAAAAAAAATAAACCTGAGTTGGAAAAATTTAATTACTTATTATCCTCCTGTGTGACATTATAATTAAAATGTAATTTTACTACTGAATTTTTGCTCACTTGGTTAAGTAGTGGCTACCCAAACGTTTTTGGTAATTTTATTTGATGTTCTGTTTTCTTTTTTGGAATAGTCATTTTCTATTAAACCTGTCAATCTGTATCTTGATTAGTCAGTTCTACAATCCAACCATGAACAAAGGCAAGGTGTTTGACAATTACAGATAGGGTAGGCCGGTCACTGTCTGAGTCAAACGGGTTACTGGTCACCAGAGCAGAGCTGTAAATGGCCGATTATTACCACCAATAAAAATGAATATACTAAATTATTTCCTCAAATACACAAGAATGACAAGTGACGTTGCTGATGAAAGTGAGCAGGAAACAGTGCCATACAGCTTGCAATACTTGAAGGCAGAAGGGTCACAGTGCCTAGTTCTACTTCCTGTGCTCCTTAGCTGCTGTAGCTGCCTCCCCTAGCATGAATCTTTACTCCGGTGTTCAGTTTGACAAAGAACTAAAGCATCAGGCACCGCTCTCTGTATGCCCCAGCCCCTGAAGCTGTGCTTTTTTTTTTTTTTTTTTTTCTGCCTGTCTGCTGAAGGAGGAGCAGCTGCTCTCTGTCTCTCTCCAGATCCGTTCACTTTATTTTATTTTCTGTTTGCTTTTCTTGTTTTCTTTCTTAACCTTTTCTTAGTTACTTTATTTTCCCAGCCCCTGGAGTTACTGTATTGGACCAGATCTCTTCTTGGATTACTTTTTTATGGACTATCAACATGGCTTTTTGCTCAGCTGAGGATTTTGAAAAACTGCTCCACAGAATTGAGGGCATTGAAACGAAGCTACGTCGTCTGGAAATTAATTTTGATCTCCACGCTGATTATGGACAAAATGACACAACTTTACCTTTGAATACAAACAGGGAACAGCCTATCAGCCCGGTGTTATGTCGGTCTAACCGTGTCACAGAGACTCCCTACAGGCGTCTGAGCGGCAGAACTCCGCACTACAATGAAAACTGTCCAGCTTTAAAACGCATGAAATCAACCCCAGCCTGTTCTCCGAGGAAGAAAAAACAAAAGAAACTCCGACACAGATAAACCTCTGAACCCAGAACTGCCGCTTCTGCTAAAAGTAAACAAAAGAGGTTTCAGCCAAAAACAAGAGATATTTCTCCACCTGGAATCCCGCTGAAAAACAGATTCGCAGCCTTGAGTTCCCCGAAAGATGACGCAGCCCCCAGGACCAGTCAAAGCCACCAGGAGAAACCCAGCCGCATCAAACGGACACATAACAAAGTAAGAGCCCCTCCAGCAAAGACTGTTATCATACAAGACGGATCAATTAATGGAATTGAGGCTTTTTGTAGCAAGAATACCAAAGTTTATAGCTGCTACAAAAATACAGTGAGAGAAATATCAGAAAAAATCCCTAAAATCTTGGACCAACATCCTGCTTTGGAAAAGCTTGTCATTCACGCTGGATCAGCAGATATCGCGATGAGACAATCAGAGATTCTGAAGAGAGACTTTTCTGATCTCCTACAGAGACTTGATGGACTTACCGTAAACATCCTCATCAGCGGACCAGTCCCTGAAGGGAATGATGAAAGATTTAGCAGACTCCGCTTGCTCCATAAATGGTTGAAGAAACAATCAGCTGAGAAGTCGTTCACATTTATTAATAATTTCAAAGTATTTGGAAGTGCGAATCATCTGTTCAAAGCAGGAATGCGCTATTTGAACAGGTCCGGAGTAAGGCTCTTAGCAGCAAACATTTTTTTCTTATCAAAATCAGAAAACAAAACACTTGCTCCCAAAAGCTGACCTTGAGGCGCCCATGGATATCAGAGAACAAAAACAGCAAGTCTGGATGCCACCACAGGACCGAACAGATAAACAACCATCAGAGATTAAGTCTTCATCTTCCTGTGACTCAGCCACATCAAATGAGTCTCCATTTAGAAACTTTACAGACAGACTGAACGAGCAAATCAAATTTGGGACACAATTAACACCTAAACTTAGACTACACCAAACGCCTGGGACTAGTGTCAATAAGCCTGGGAGCTTCCCCCCACTGATTATTACAGATATTTGATATTTGAGGGAACCGGGCAATAAATCCACCACTACCGTCTCCCAGAATTCACCCGGCACCCCTGAGGCTATATCAGTGATTATCAGGAGCAGGAAACATAAACCGTTAACCACACGCTCTCATATTAAACAAAATCTCAAATTGATAACCTGTCGGAAGGGTCAGCTGCCCATCATCACAATACTTAAGTTAGCTTTATTAAACATTAAGTCTTTTCTTATCAATGACTTCATCACTGAGCATAATTTACACGCCCTTTTTTTATCAGAAACTTGGCTAGATGAAAATAACGAAACAACTTCATTAATAGAATCTAGTCCTCCAAATTATAATTTCTTAAGCGAGAACAGAAAACACAAACGAGGCGGAGGTGTAGCCACCATCTTTCACAACTCAATGAACTTTAAAAAGGTAACCCTGGGCACGTTTGATTCTTTTGAATACCTAGCCACCCAGATAAATGAGCCTAACAAAGCGTTATTTCTAAGTTTATATAAACCACCAAAACTTAACTCTAACTTCTTTAATGATTTCAATGACCTTCTTTCTGTAATATGTATCGACTATGACCAACTAATCATCGTGGGGGACTTTAACATCCATACCGACAACCCCCAAGATAGACAAGCAAAAACGTTAGATGATACTCTCCACAACTTCGGACTGATCCAGCATGTCAAACAACAAACACAATAAAGGACACACTCTGGACTTCATTATCAGCAAAGGTTTAAATATTTCTGACATCTCTGTAATTAATATTGCATTATCTGACCATTTCTGTATTTTCTTTGAAAGTACCATCTCTGCTAAATTATCCAGCCACAGTATGACCACTATAAAAAAGCGTTTTCTAGGGGACAGTTCAGTAGAAACCTTTAAACGTATTTATCCTTCCACCACATCCCCCTCATCTCCCAACTCAAACTCAGTAAATAAGTTGGTAGATAATTTCCTTGCGAAAATCTCAGACATCATGGATTCCATTGCTCCAACTAAAGTGAAAGTGGTCTCAGGTAGAAAAAAGTCTC
Organism: Valencia hispanica; assembly: GCA_963556495.2. Taxonomy (NCBI): domain Eukaryota; kingdom Metazoa; phylum Chordata; class Actinopteri; order Cyprinodontiformes; family Valenciidae; genus Valencia; species Valencia hispanica. The sequence goes on from OY747719.1 coordinate 172,776, forward strand.
AGTGGACAAGTAATCCACTGGTACGTAGTGAAAAAAGAGAGTGTCGACGAGCCGAGAGAAAATTTCGGAAAACTCGACTCCAGGTTCACTGTGAGATCTACAAAGAGAGACTGAATAGATGTCAGCTAACTATAAAAGATGCTAGGGAATCGTTCTTTTCTGAAATCATCAACAGAAACATTAATAAGGCACGGACTCTATTTGCAACAGTGGAAAGACTAACTAATCCTTTAGTGACAGTAGCCCCTGAACTAAACTCTACCAGGGCCTGCAATGAATTTGCCAGCTTTTTCACTGAAAAGATTCTAACAATTAGACGGTCAATCTGTACCTCAATATCGAACCCACAACCAGTGCCATCCCCAATCAACAACAATGTAGAGAAAATGTCTGAATTCCACGAATTAAACCAGAACAGCCTTGAAAAAAATAATTATCCAATTAAGCTCCTCCTCCTGCTGTCTTGATATCCTACCCACAGCTTTTCTAAAGAAGGTTCTTCCTGTTATTGGTTCTGATCTTGTTCAAATAGTGAACTCATCACTGCTATCAGGTGTCTTCCCTCAGGGTTTAATAACAGCAGTTATTAAACCACTGCTAAAGAAGAAAAATCCGGACAACACGTTAATGCAGAACTACAGGCCAATCTCTAATCTCCCATTCACCAGTAAGAATATTGAAAAAGCTGTGTTTCAGCAGTTAAATGGCTTCATAACAATGACAAACCGTTTAGATGCTTTTCAGTCTGGTTTCCGTGCTCACCACAGCACCGAGACTGTCCTCGTCAAAGTATTTAATGACATCCGCATAAATACAGACTGTGGAAGAACCACAGTGCTGGTTCTGTTGGACCTCAGTGCAGCATTTGACACTGTTGATCATGATATTTTATTGGAACGACTGGAGAGCTGGGTCGGACTCTCTGGTACAGTACTTGGCTGGTTCGAGTCTTACCTAAAGAACAGGGACTTCTATGTTTCAATAGGAAACTTTTCATCAGAACGAACAGAAATCACATGTGGGGTGCCCCAGGGCTCCATCCTGGGGCCCCTCTTATTTAATATCTACATGCTCCCACTAGGCAAGATTATAGCAACCAATAACATTAGCTACCTAACTACTCGGATGACACTCAGCTCTACATTACAATGTCACCAGGTGACTCTGAACCCATTCAAACCCTAAATCAATGCATTGACCAAATAAATGGATGGATGTGCCATAACTTTCTCCAGCTGAATAGAAACAAAACTGAAGTGATTATTTTTGGACCCAAGGAGGAACGATCAAGAGTCAGCACACAGCTTCAATTAATACAGCTAGAAACTACTGATCAGGTTTGTAACCTAGGTGTAGTAATGGACTCAGACCTGAACCTCCAGGGTCACATAAAGGCAATAACAAGGTCAGCGTTCTATCACCTGAAGAACATCTCTAGGATTAAAGGACTGATTTTGCAACACGACCTAGAAAAACTCATCCATGCGTTTATCTTTAGTCGGATTGATTACTGCAACAGCATCTTCACAGGTCTGCCTAAAAAGTCAATCAGACAGCTGCAGCTGATCCAGAACGCTGCCGCTCGCGTCCTCACTAGAACCAGGAAAGTAGAGCACATCACCCCAGTTCTAAAGTCCTTACAATGGCTCCCTGTAGCTCAGAGAACAGACCTCAAAATACTCCTACTAGTTTATAAATCATTACATGGCTTAGCACCAAAATATGTTGAAGACCTGTTGTCATGGTACCAACCACCAAGACCACTCAGGTCCTCCAACTCTAGCCTACTAAACATCCCTAGACTCAGAACTAAACATGGAGAAGCAGCTTTCACTTTTTATGCTCCCCTTATCTGGAACAGACTTCCTGACGAGTGTAGAGCTGCTGAAACTCTGAATTGCTTTAAATCGAGACTAAAAACCCATCTGTTTAGAATAGCCTTTGAGTAAATGCTTGATGTCATATGTATGAAATGTGTTCATGCTCTCTTGCTTTTTTTTCTTTTTCTTTTTCTCTTGCTTTATTGTGTATCATGTGTAATGTGTGTTTCTTTTATGTGTTTATTTTAAATCACCAAATCATATAAAGCACCTTGAATTGCCCTGCTGTTGAAAGTGTGCTATACAAATAAAATTGCCTTGCCTTGCCTTGCCTTGACGTTTGAGGAAAATAAATTGACACAGCACTACACTGCTGTATTTTGTGCGTGTATATATATTTTGCCGCTTCTTAGTGACAGAAAATTTCTCAATACTGCAACAGTGACCAAAGAGCCACTGTGTGGCCTTAAGCTGTTTGGGTTATGCCCCCCTGAAAAATTGTAATGCCCCCCCCTATCATTTGGTTCTGCTGCCAGGTGTGGTTCCGGATCCTACACTACTGGTTCACTCAACTGGATTAATCCGTCAGCCTGTCACATAGGAAAGTGAGAGCTATTGACCCATATATTGAGATAAGGCTAGTTTAAGCAGGAAAACACCTAAAACATATAGAACAGTGGTGCTCCAGAACTGGAATGGCCTACCTCTGTGTGAGGTGCTTACACTCTTAGTAATGGCCCACTATATGATCAAAGCCAACTGTTTGCAGGCCTGTTTTTTTTTGAATTATTCCTTCCATCAGAATTTGAGACACCAACTGCTTCTGTCCCATATGTTTCACCTGAGTAAGCACTGCAGTTGTTGCCGAGTGTTCAGTCATCTGCTCTGAGTGCTCAAACTGCCGTCCATACGTTTCAGGTCCTGCTGTCAGCATAGCCAGACACAGGGGAGGACAGCGTTTAGCCCCATCAGGCATGAAATATGCCATGCTTATAGTCTCAGTCGTTTCTGCAAATAGCAGCAGTAGATAATGGGTAGAGCACCATCTGCCCTGTACATAGAGCGGAAAGGAGTGGACGCAAAATGGGGGAAGGAAAGGGGGGAAGAGATAAAGGGATGAAAGTTGCAACTTTGATTTGGCTGCAGGGGAGGAACTGAAATTAAGTGGGTCACTGACTTAGCATATTGAAAGGAAAATCCAGTGGTTAGCAGAAAGTTAAGCCTGAAAATAACCTCTCTTCATGTATGTCTAAAATACACTGTATGACAAAGAAAGCCATGATGACAGAGAGTGTTTTTCTCTATGCTGCTCACTCATTCTACAGAGCGCTGACGTGCTGTCGGCTCTGCAGTCTGGGTATGGCTGTGGGGCCACACATATCCTCACACTGCAGTTACTGGGTTGAAGTTGCCTTATATAAAACTGGAGTTAAAACAGACTATTATGTGGAGAAATTTGGATCTGAACCAGAAACCAGAAATGCTACAAGAGCTCACATAGTGCTCTCTCTCTCTCTCTCTCTCTCTCTCTCTCTCTCTCTCTCTCTCTCTCTCTCTCTCTATCTATCTATCTATCTGACCATCTCTCTCTCTCTCTGTCTATCTATCTATCTGATCATCTCTCTCTCTCTGACTCTCTCTCTCCCTCCCGCTCTCTCCAAGCTTCCATTCAACCGTTTTCTATCAGCGGCCCATCCTGACACAAACAAGCAAAGGTGGCAAACGTTTAAATCAGTGCCATTGGAATTCCTTCTGAAGGATATTTACAGTTTATTACAACTTAGGTCTATTGTTTTCATAGTTTAATTACAGTTTTTCTGAATTGCTAAAACACTAAACTTTATCCTCTAAACCAAAATTTTTAGTGGCCTAAGCATATTTTTTCTACTTAGACAGTTTGCAAAACCCATCCACCTTTTTTCCTCAAAATGTTAAACACATTCTCAGTCACTAAACACATTTCACACCTCTATAATAGGACAGTAGCCCAATGGCGCCCCCCTCAAGGGATGCCAGGCCATGGCTACCGCTGGAAAATTGCTGGCCATCACACTGACCCCCAGAGAAAACCACCTCCCTCTTCAAAAAAACCTTGAGTTATTGAGTTAATACAAACCAGTCATCATCATTTAGTTCATCTTTTAGTTATCAGACTCCTCTCCTGTGGAACCAGCTCCCAGTTTTAGTCCGTGAGGCAGACACTCTGTTTACTTTTAAGGCCAGGCTTAAAACTTTCCTTTTTGATAAAGCTTATAGTTAGAGTGGATTAGGTCATCCTGAGCTATCTCTGTAGTTATGCTGCTATAGGCTTAGACTGCTGGAGGAAAGACTTACCAATTTTCTTCACTCTGCTACTTCCTTTTCTCCTACTACTCTCCAGTTGTATTACAGTACATTCTGTTATTTCGACTGTTAACTTTGTTTTCTCTCAGTGTTTTTCTCTCCATAGAAGATATACCTGGTCTTGTATCCTGCTTGGCTGCAATGCCCTGTTGGACGGGGGGCATCGACTGGGATGATGCTCCCAGTAACTGAACATCCACTGTGTCCTGTTATCAACTTTTTACTTTCTGTAACATAGAAAGTTCTCTTATATCAGATCTTCTGTTCCTTCTGTGTTTCTGCTCTGTCTTCTCAAACCCCCAGACGGTCGTGGCAGATGGCCGCTCCTACTGAGCCTGGTTCTGTTGGAGGTTTCTTCCTGTTAAAGGGGAGTTTTTCCTCTCCACCTTCACTACATGCTTGCTCAGTATGAGGGATTGCTGAAGGATTGCTGTGGTTGGTCTGCATCAACGGGGCCCAACCTCACGCCAATCACTGACGCAATCTGCTGGGATTCCCTAAATAGGAAACTTTTTAACTGATTGGAATGTTTGTATAAATGTATTGAAATGACTTCTTGTTAAGTGCCTTGAGATGACATCTGTTGTGAATTGGCGCTATATAAATAAACTGAATTGAATTGAATCAATCAAGACATAAATGCAAAACCCAGTTATTAAAGACCCACTCCAATGAAAATCGTGTTTTTCGTGTTGTCTTTGGAAGTCCTGATCTATAAAGTAAGCAGTGTTTTACCCCCTTTTTGAACTGTTTTGTGTTTCTCAAGCAAGAAACCTAGGAGTGATTGTGGACATTTGATTCAAACTCGACAAGCGAATTTGCGCAGTTATCAAAAATGTGTTCTGCCAGTTGGAGCTTATCAGACAGGTTAAAGCGTATTTACCAAGAAAGGATTTTGAAAGAGTCATTCACCTGCTCATAATTACTAGGATTGAATATTGTAATTCACTTTATTTTGGTCTTGATCAGTCTTCGATGTTTGCAGGTAGCACAAAATGCCGCAGCTTGCTTATTGTCAGGTAGGGGCCGCTGGGAACATATCACTCATGTGCGGGCAGCTTTGCATTGGCTTCCAGGGCTAGGGCTCTTAGGTCCTCCTCTCAACATTTGTTGGAAGTTCTGTTTTCGAGACTCAAATCAAGGGGAGACAGAGCCTTTTCCATATGTGCTCCTAAATTGTAGAATGAGCTTCCCTTGCTAATTAGGGCTGCTCAATCCCTTGAAGATCTTTTTGTGCTGACTTTCTAATTCAACTGAGAAATTCTATTCTATTTTATTCTATTCTTTCTCTTTTTTTCCCTTTATTTTGTTTTATTTATTTTAAGAATTGTTATGATTGACTTTATGATTGATTTTATGAGCTGTTATGTACAGCACTTTGGGGCAACCTTGGTTGCTAAAAATGTGCTTTATAAATATAATTCCTAATGCCAGAGGACATATCTAAAGAAAATTAAACTCAAAATTGCATTTCTGAGTATTTCAGCTTTCAAGTCGCATTGAATCAGTAGCAGACAGGGGTGGATTGGCCATCTGGCATACCGGGCATCATCCCGGTGGGCCGTTGACCCAATGTGGGCTGGTCGCTGTTTTTTTTTTTCTCTTTCTCTAAATTCCCTCCAATTGGGCTGGCCAATTGGCTAAAGAGGGCAGTGTTTTGCCAGCATCGACACATATTATTGGTCTATGTTTGTCATCGTCAATCAAACATGGGCTGACAGCCTATGAGAGCCATGACAGTGCTGTCAAACACAACACAGACCAGGGTGGGCGGGACCTCATGACATGGGCCGGAGTGGTGGGACAGGATGCTGCTGAGCTGAAAAAAAAGTACGGCTCAAAAAGCTGAAATCTCTGGAGGTGGAAGCTGCTAAATGTTTAATGTTGACAGACCTATTTGGTGCCGGGGTCACCATCCCAGCTGCAGGTGCTGCTGCGCGAGGAGCAAGTGGAGACATGCATGTAACGTTAGCGTGGGGTTGGCTCGGCTACATTTTGAGACATGCCCAAAATATTTGCTTTTTTTCCTGCTTTGTTCTTCTTTCTTACCCTGATTTAATATCTTGTTTCTCTGCTTTCTGCACAGGTTTCATGACTAATTTAAAATGTTCTCATTCATAGCTTTAATTAAATGCATGAAAGCTATATATATATATATATATATATATATATATATATATATATATATATATATATATATATATATATATATATATATATTTATATTTTAAATGCTAGCTTTTAAATAAAAACTATATGCAGTTAGAAATATATATTATATATATATATATATATATATATATATATATATATATATATATATATATATATATATATATATATATATATATAGCTTTCATGCATTTTATTATAACAAGTTTTTATTTAAAAGCTAGCATTTAAAATTGGGCCTATGGAAAATCTGAAGGCCATCCGTCATAAATTGACCGATTACAATTCACACCCCTGACCACTTGATGCAGACAGCAGATATTTTCAACTTTACGCACATTCAGGTAACTACATCAATGAAAAAAGATTTCGATGGGAGCATCTGAGCATCTTCTAAGACCTGAACACCGTACTTAATGCATCTCGCTATCTGGGAGCTTACAGCGGGTTGAAGAGCTATTGAGGGTTTGAGGCGCATCTGTGGCCGGTGAGGCTGATCCCCGATGTGCTCCTAACAGGCCCGGTGCAGTGCCAACCACCGGTGGAGAAACAACACATATGCTGCGGTCTTTTCTCCCACTCAGTACGTTTACATGCACAGCTAAATCGAGCTTTTTGAAGTAATCGGGCTAAAGACTTCCCTCCTGCAGCAAGCTGAGTCCCAGTTTACATGTTACTCCGAAAATCGAATTATTGAAAGAAGTGTACCGACCACCGCAACGGTAGGCGGCGACATGCAACCCTTTGTGTGGCATTCTTCTGGTTCGCGTCACACACTCAGGGTAAACAAACACTTGTGGAAAAGCCGACATAGTAAAAAAAAATGGATGACAACAACGCTGCCGCGCTGTAGTTGTTACATTCTGTACTCTTTGATCGTATTACATCAATTACCGTGTATTATTACAGCGTAATACATCGCTTTTTTTGTTGATTACAGGGCTTCTGAGCTCGTCATTTCCTAGAGAGGGTGGGGCACAGCTCCAGATAGCTCAGCTTCTCAAGACGAGAGCATACATGCAGGCAATAATTCGAATTTCTCTTGTAGCATGTAAACATACTGACTGATGCTTGCAGGTCAGGGAATGGCTGGTTCAGAGAGTCTTTACGACTTCTGATCATTTTAATTTCAGAGGAGCCCTGATTCAGCCTCAAGACCATCAGAACACCCATTAGAAGTAATCTACCAGAGGCAAAAATCAAAAACCTGATACCAGCCTCTGCTGTAATCCCACTACTTGATTACGCACGCGCTGGTGCAAATTAAAAATTTTATTTCATTGTTTATATGTAGTTACTGGGACAACAATCTGTGGTTTTAGTCATAGTGGAGAAAAAAGTTTAATGTTGTCATAGATCTGCTTGACGTGTGATGGCTCTATGTGTATTGTTGTGGTCGTTCGGATTGAGTATTAAACTGAATAAAAATTAAATGCTATAATATATGTCGTTATTAGTTTTAAAAAAACAGACAGGAAAAAATTGGTTATGAGCAGATTTTTAGACCCCAATGGCCACTCACAATTGTTTTTTTGTATACAGAAGCTTTGAACAAACAGGGAAAGGTAGATCTATATTAAAAGACAAAGAGATCTGTTGAGGCTATGGCCCTTACTGAATGAACTGGATCTCCCAGCATCCTTTCACTGAACGAACTGCATCTCCCAGCACCCATTGCGCTGCCCTCGACCCATTCTCATTGGTCTGTGGCCAGTGATGACATCACAGAGTTGATTAAAGCAGAGCGAAGATTGAAATCTTCGTCTTTTGGTCCCCAAGCGGTGCCCTTAGGAGATGCTTTAATCCACTGCTAGCATTTTCCCTTTTTCCGCTCAAACCTGCTGGACCAGGAAGAACTTCCCTTTTAAACTTCCAAGTGAATCGGCCGAGCAAACAGACTTCTTGTACGGGTAACCAGGGAGTCAGCTGGCCATCTGAGCTCTATTGAAAACAGGCCTGAGTCCCTCAGCGCCTAAAGTCGGACGTCCGCTTTTCCGACCTCGGTTTTGCGCAAACCGCTCCTTTAAACTGGACACTTTCTACGTTCTTCGTCGTGGACTGTGGAGAGCTGCCCCCACCAAGTAGGATTAAACTGATTTATATCTCTCGGTCCAGGTAGAGGAGAATTAGGTCTTAACAGTTAATATCTGTTTTCTGTTGGTTAAAATGTCAACTTGTTAACCACTGTTATTCTTGGTCGTCTGTTGCTGTACACCAACCCTGAATGTGCATGCTTTTTGTGTTTTATTGTTTGACTTTGGTTGCAACCAGAAGCAGTATAATATATTGTATTATTTCCTTGTTTGTTTATTGTCCGCTGCGGTCGGCGCGTGTCTGTCTAGATAGGTCTCGTTTACTCAGTAGATCCCCTTTCTCCGTCGCCCCCGTTTCCTTAATACGTGTAGTGATCGTCTAATGTTGTCGTGAGTCTGTCTTTGCAGAATAAAACCGGTCTGACCGTCGTGTATAAGCCGGGGAAGAACTTTGTCCAGTCTCCTGGCGAGGATGGTTGTATAGTTTGTAGTCAACGTTCAACACCGAGATAGGTCTCTACGAACTACACTCCAATTTATTTTTTCTCTCTTTAATAATAACGGAAATCACCGCCGCATTCCAAGATGGGGGCACTAGTTCAGTTTTAAATACCTTGTACCACTCTGAGGTGTAGCCATCTGGGATAGGAATTTTGGGTTTTCATGAGCTGTATGCCAAAATCATCAGTTTTAAAACAATAAAAGACCTGAAATATTTCAGTTGGTGTGCAATGAATCTAAAATATATGAAAGTTAAATTTTTATCATTACATTATGGAAAAGAATGAACTTCATCACAATATGCAAATTTTTTGAGAAGGACCTGTATTGTCCAAATCTGATCTGGAGATCATATTCATGCTTTTATTTCCTTTCGTTTAGATTATTGTAATTCTCTTTTTACTTGTTTTAACAAATGTGCTGTTAGTCTTCTCCAGTTGGTACAGAATGGTGCAGCAAGCCTTTTAATAGGAATCAACAAAAGGAAATACATTATGTCAATTTTATCCTCTTTGCAAATCTTAGTTTTGACTTTTATAGTTTTTAAAGGACAGACCCCTTAGTAGATTATTGATTTGTTGATCCGTTATTGTTATTGTTCAGGCCACACACAGTCCTCAGGTCAGAACCTCCTGAAGGACCCATTTTAAAACTCAGAGGGACCTAACCTTTTAGGCAGTATCGCCCACACTGTGGACCGCCCTGCTCCTGTCTCTCCATGTGGCCAACTCTGTTGATTCATTTAAAAAGCAGCTGGAGACACTTTTATTTTGAAAAGCTTTTTTTCATTTTATGTGCTGTTTTAATTCTCTGTGTATTGTGCTGGCAGAGTTAAGTTTTAAATAAAGACAGTTGAGACAGTTCTTTGGTTGGGGGATGTGTGGCTGCGTCCCCCACATCCCACCCCTCTGTTTTAAATGCACATTATAACAACACGCATCAACACCATACTCGAGCGGGAGGATGGAGGCTAGGGGTCTTTTCCCACCCCTGTTCGCTACGGGCCATCAGGGGTTGGGGTCCGGAGGAGGACAGGCGGTCTGGTCGGGGTCCTGGGCTGTCGGGCTGTTTTGCCACTGTGGGGCCCTTGGTGGTCTGCTTGTCTCCATCCTAGAAGGTAGGGGGTCCACCTCCCGGGTCCTGGGAGCATAAAGTGTGTATGGGGTGTGTGAGTGAGGGTACAGCGTCATTTTTTTGGGTGTCTTGGTGAGTCAGTGAGAATGTATGGGTTTAAGAGGGAGGGAACGTATGACTGTGTCTGTATGTCTTTGTCTACCTGTCAGGTTGGATCTTGGTCTGCCCCCTCGCCTGGCGCACCTCAGGCCTTACACTTAATGGGGGGGCCTATTTCCCCTCCGTCACTCCCCGCCGGTGACGGGGGCCCCTGCCTGCCGGTGCGCCGGTGGTCAATCCGGTTCGGACCTGGTGCGTGCCTGGCCGGGCCTGGGGGGGCCGGTGTGTCGGTCGGCCGATGCGCTGGGCCGATATCTTCCTTTGGTTGGTTGGGGCACCTCTTTTAGAGGTGCCAGGTTTGGGATTGTTGGGTGGGGCCTGCTCGGCGGGATGCGGATCCGGCGTCTCTGCTCGTTTGATCACCTGTTCTGTGCGCACCGTGCGTGGCCGGTTCATTGGCGGGTTGGACTGGCCCTGGCCCTCGTTGGATGCCTGGTCTCGGCGCCCTGCGTTGCGCGGGATCGGGACCCGGGAGCTGGTACAACTTGGCGTCCAGATGCTGGCTGAGCCCGGCCTGGGGATGCTGTCCGTCCCCTGCGGCTATTGGTGGGGCGCTGGGATGTTGGCAGTGGGGATTGGCCTAGGGTGGAGGCGTCGCGTGGCGACCGGCCGCGGCCCCTGCAGTGCCGGGGGCCCCTCGTCGGCCGGTCCCTTGTCGGGTCCCTGCTGGGGGGTGGGGTGCCCCTGGGCCCCGGCTCCCCCGGTCCGTTGACCGGTCCGTTGACCGGTCCGTTGACCGGCCCGCCCCGGCGCGGTCGGTTGCCGGCGGAGCCTGTGGGCTCGTCACTGCTGCCCCCCGTGCCCCTGCATAGTGGCCGCTGGATGTTCCCCTGGGGTTCTCCTTTGCTCCTCTCTTGGGGGATGCGGTCGGCATCTGGCGGTCCTTTGGACGTCTTTGCTCCGATCTCCTTCATGTCTGCATCGATTCCTGGGAGACAGATTGATGTCTGCTCACACCAACTATCGAACACTCTTATGGAGAAACCTTATATGCACCAGCATGCTAACACACACACATTGATGTGGGGTCTCTGGTGTTTAAGGATATATTCTTGGGCTGAGGTTATCATTACTAGAGCTTGATTAATCGGTACCATGAGTTTTTCTGTGACATTGTTGTTGTATTTTTATATCTATTTTTGTGTGATGTGGTTGTGTAATTCTTAGTTCACAATGTTTGGTTGGTTTTGTCGATGTTCCTTTTTCATGTTTTGTTTTGTTTTTCCCCCTCTCTCTGCCATCCTGTGGGTATGGAGGCAGACTTCAATGTCTTCCTGTGTTTTCTTTGTTCCCCTTCCTCTCTTGTATTTTCAACTCACCCTCTCTCATGACATTTTGTTTCCTACCTCTCTTCTTCATCTTCCTTCTTTCTTCTCCTTAATTTTCCGTCTCCGTGTCCATAACATCAGGAAATAAAAAAACCAACAATTCATAATAAAGATTTTTCACACATAAATCAAGTGGAGTACTATAGCAAAAGCTGTACTGCTCCGCTTGTGAAAGTAAATCTGTTGGGCTTCTACTTGGTACTCAGACACCAATTCTGAGCTCCACACTGCCAAACAGGACACGTAAAAAAAAAGAAAAAAAAAAAAGACAGTTCTTTGGTTTTATTTCTTGGATATCGAGCCATGGCCATCAAGGACCCCAAGCTGAGTCCTCCCATCTCTGAAGCCTAAGCAAGGTTTGGAGGCTGGAGAATGTTCTCCAGGATGTACGGTCACCCAGTCTGGTCCTCAAGTTCATTTGTCGATCCCAAAACTTCTGACAACAAAATGTGCTGGCAAAGTTAAGTTTTAAATAAAGACGGTTGAGACAGTTCTTTGGTTTTATTTCTTGCATGCAAGGAGAGACAGATCAAGCATTTCCTCCTGGTCTGTGTCTGACAAAATCAGACGTACAACCCTGTTATATACATAGTTAGGTCACACCCCACATCTCACAGTTATTTTCCACTTAATCCAAACTCTAAGAAGTCTAGGGGGTTTTATTACCCCGCCAGTCAGTTGTAGAAAACAGATTGTATAAAGGGATTTGTTCCCCCCTCATAAACCAGTATCTCATGACATCTTCCAGAGCCTAAATTACCCTGGCAGCTGACCTGTAGGGTTGCTGATCTGTAAGTGTCCATTCCAGAGAACATCCTTAAATTAAGTTTCTTTTGTTGTGCCGCAGAGAGGTAGGATTCGGCTATGAATAATTATGAATAATTGCCTAGGGCAGATATTAACAAGATTAATAATTTTATGTCAAAATTACCAAGTTTAGGGGCACCATCCTGGTGGACATTTATATATATAGCCAAATTGTGCAGTCTCAGTTTATGTTTATGATTACCTGCCTGATAAGGCTGAGATAATTAAACAATAGATGAAGGAATAAGTTCTTACGCTGTGGACATTAATTGTATGCATTACTCCAAGTAATCCCAGACAACTTCTCTTTAAGATAAGGGGACTTTATTTAGAAAATAGTAAATCCCATCTGTTCTAAAGCATGCAAAACTACTACAGATCTTAGACAACAATAATAGGTGAACATTAAACACAATTAACATCAAATGAAATCAGTGAGACAGCTGAGGTGGGCCAGAAAAGAAGGGGGTGGCCCTCACTCCTGGACTGGAATGCACCAGCTGGTCCTAACTTAAGCCAGTCCTAAGCCCTACGCCAGACTTAGCTAAGTCAGACGTAATAACTGGAGTTAGAACCGAGTGCACCAACTCAGACTAGGACCAGTCGCAGCTGCGCCTGGTCGTATCGTGCGCGCTCACGGGGATACAAGCATCACTGTGCTCGTTGCCTAGCAACGCATCAACCCAAAGCGCAGCAAGGATGGAAGAGGGAGGCACTTTTCTTGAGAAAAACAGAAAAGTAAATTTTACCGATGATGAAATTAGGAAACTTTTACAACTATATGCGGAGCACAAAGATGTGTTGACTACCAAATTTAATAACACGAATACAAACAAAAGAGCGCAGCTTGGAAGATTATCACAGCTGCCATAAATAACGAGTGTAACGGTGGAGTGCGTACAGTTGAAGAGGTGAGAAAAAAATGGAAAGATCTCTTATCAAGAGCAAAAAAAGACCAGTCTGCTCCTAAAAATCCCCAGACTGGCGGAGGTCTTCTTCCAAAAGCTTCGCCATATAGCACTATAGTTATAGATATTTTTGTAGAGGATTCAACTGCTTTTGTCGGCCTTAATGGTGTTGACAGTTCAGTGCCCGCGTCATCTGATAAAGAGAACTGGGAGGATGAGAGCTGCGCTGAGGATAGGAAGACTTTACAGCCACCACTGGTAGGTCATTCAAAAAGATGCCCTAAATAATCCTTAGACGTATGTTTTATTAACAATATTAAAATATTTTAGATTCAAATGAGAGACAGGAGGAGGAAAGCCCAACACCAGTGATGCAGGAGGAGCTCCCAAAAAGGCGGTGTTCTTCTCAAAAAAGAAAAAGAGACCAGGATGAGCTTCAGAGAATCCTTCTGGAAAAAGAGATCTATAGAGTGGAGGTGGAAACATCAAAGTTAAAGACTGAACAGGAAAAGCTGGAGCTTGAAAAAGAAAAGATAAAATTAGAAATTAAACTCCTCCAACGTCAAACAAGGGACCGTTACAGTGTGTCGGAACAAGACAATCTCTCATTTACGATTTTGTAAATTATGTATAAATACTATTTAGCTCTATTTAGCCTATAATACATGTTAATTTGAGGTCATTTTTATGCATTTTGTTTCAAATCAACTTTTGAAAATTATTTAATGTTAATGTTTATTAAATTTAATGACACATTTATTGTTATTCGTTTACTTACTTTTTATTTTTAATATATGTACTTAATCATTTACAAATAAATGTAATACAACAGTTTCTTCTCAATTTTATGATTATATAGCCATTTAACAAGTTACACGGTTTGACATATTTTCTCTGAGGAAGTGATGCTTTGAACCTTGTTAAAAGCATCACTTCCTCAGCCAGAGAACATTATAGGTTGTTGATGATGTGATTCCGGACTAGTCGGCCACAAATATCTTCGGGGATTGTGTCCACAAGGTTTTCCTCCTCTTCTTCAAGAACCACATCTTCTTGTCTCGGGAGGGGAAGTCGTTTTGACACACAAATGTTGTGCAGTACCACAGTGGCAGCAATAAGTACGCAAACACGCTCGGGGTGCATGCGTAGTTCGCTGTGGAGGCAGGGGAACCTAAAAAACAACACCGAAATTATGTTAGCTACTACTAATACTAATAATAATCAGTAAAATAATAATAATAACTTGCCTACGTTTGAGCACACCAATGCAGTGCTCAATGAGGTTGCGGGTCGTGGTATGCTTCCTATTGTAGGTGCGCTCCTGTGCTGTTCTTTGTGCAATGACAGGAGTCATCAGCCATCTCTTTAGTGGGTACCCCCTGTCACCAAGGAGAATGCCATTTACTCGACCTGCCTCAAACTCTCGATGAAGAGCACTCTCTCTTAAGATGGTTGCATCATGTGTTGACCCAGGCCATTTAGCGACTAGGTCGTATATGGTCATGTCAGGGTTGCAGACAATCTGGACATTGACTGAATGAAAGCCTTTTCTATTTACATATAAATATTCGTGCTCAGAAGGAGCTTGAATGCGGACATGGGTGCCATCAATACACCCAATTACGCCAGGCAGCCCTGATTGAAAATTAAAGTCTTATTTAATTTTCATCGCTTCTTCCTGTGTGGGCAAACGAATGTAACGGACCATACAGCGCTGGAGAGACAAAGAAACTCTTCTTATTGCCCTGCAAGCCGTTGTCCGATGGACGTTTATCATGTCCCCCATTGTATTCTGAAATGCCCCGTTTGCATAAAATCTCAGCGCAGTCAGTACCTGCAGGCTTGGGGACAGCGCCCCGTTTCTCTCAGAGGAGTGCCGCAGCAGTGGGGAGAGCTCATCAATTATTTCAAAAAGGGTTTGCCTATCAAATCGAAATCTTTCAAGCAACTGACTGTCCGAAAATATATCTAGCGGATTTGTACGATCCCGTAAAACACGCTCTTTTCTTTCCTGCCCAAGTCTGTAAATTAGACGCCTCGCTGCCATTGTTTAAAAGGTCTAGTAATGCCTCTAACAACGGCTGTAGTGATGATGGGAAATGATTATTGTCATGGATACTAGTCAGAACTTCCAATTTACGCCTGGTCCATGCTAGGCCATAAACTAGCTTTGGCTTAAATGGACAGAGCACATGGGCTGAAGCGTCCATGTGGAAGGCCTCTGCTTTAGCTAACAGACTAAAGACAATGGAGTTAACTTTTCAGCTAAGACCAGCTAACGCAGGCAAAACCGAGCCCGACTCTGCCGACGGTGATCAGGGAGCGAGAGAAAGAGAGAGACAGAGAGAAAAGAGAGGAAGAAAACCATTCCTTTTCACTCTGTACACCTCAGACTTCCAGTACAAATCAGAGACCTGTCATCTGCAGAAATACTCAGATGACTCTGCAATTGTTGGGTGTATCAGAGATGGACAAGAAGCTGAATACAGAGAGCTGGTGGACCGCTTTGTGACATGGTGTGGAAACAATCGTCTCACCTTAAATGTGAACAAAACAAAGGAGATGATTGTAGATTTCAGCAGAAACAGGGATAAGTCAAAAACTGTTTCCATTATGGGAGAAGAAGTAGAGGTGGTTGAGGAGTATAAATACCTCAGAGTTCAACTTGACAACAGACTGGACTGGAGGCGCAACAGTGAAACCGTCTACAAGAAGGGACAGAGCAGACTGTACTTCTTCAGGAAGCTTAGGTCCTTCAAGGTTTGCAGCAAGATGCTGGAGATCTTCAACAAGTCTGTTGTGGAGAGTTTATTCTCTTCAGCCGTCATCTGTTGGGGTAGCAGCATCAGAGCCAGGGATTTAAATAGGCTAAACAACCTGATAAAGAAGGCTGGTTCTGTTCTTGGGACAACTGTGGAACATCTGGAGATGATAATGCAAAGAAGGATTCTTCATAAAATCAAAACAATTATGGACAACCCTGGGCATCCTCTTCATGAGACAGTCATACAACAACAGAGCGTTTTCAGTCGGAGGCCTCTTCAGTTTCGCTGGAATACAGACCGCTACAGGAAATCCTTCCTGCCCACAGCTATCATCATCTACAACAACTCCTTAAAGAATTAATTATATGAGCTATACCAACACTTAATTTCCCTCTGGGATCAATAAAGTATTTTTGAATTGAATTGAATCGAATTGAAAGAAAGGTGTGATCTGCTCAGGATAAAACAAACAGTTTCACCACAGCAATTACAGCTCCAACTTATGCGTGCGGTGACGCAAAAAACAGACAAACAGGTACAGCGCTTAAAAATACAAATTGTGCCCGTGGTTGAGCAAGAAAAGGAAGAGTGCCTGTAGGTCGACGTCTAACGAACTGTCTTGGAACAGTTCTGATATAGCTCAAACGAGATACACAAACCGTATGAGCACTTCGAAGCGAGTTCTTCCCCGGTCCAGCGGGTCAGAACAAAAGAGAATCTTAACCAGTGAGATGTCCTCTGTTCAGCAGTAGTTCATCCAAGAACTTCTGGCTGGAGAACAGTTTGAAAATGGGCACGACTCCACTCTTATAGCACCCTTTGGCCGTGATGTCATCGCCGATGTCACCATGGGTGGTCACGGACCAATAGGAGTGTGTTGGGGGTCACTGCCAGGATTGCTGGGAAATGTGGTCTGCTAAGTCCATCTTTGAAACAGCTCCCAGCTATCCAAAAGACTGTTCAGTTCATCTTATGAGAAATGCAATCACAACACTTTCACAAGTTAAACAAAGTTAAACATATCTGTAGTTGCTTATTTTCCTCCACAATTCCCCCCTTTTGATTAAAAATAAACCCATGTTTGTATTAATCATTCAAACAAACAAAACATGTAAACAAAATCACAAAAGCATTATGTTCAAATGCAATAAGTAACAACAGACAAAAGCACATGTAATCAAGTACTTCATCACAGAGGATGAACATCACAACTTTAAACTTTGCAAACATCTTATTTATGCAAAAATAAACTCCAAAGTTGGTATCCAAAGACAATGTCTTATCATATATCATCAAACATTATCCCTCAAGGTATGACCAGCATATGTGCATGAAAAATGAAAACCCTGCTGGGCAGTATTACTTTCCCATCTCTTAGCAGGGAAACTTTTCTCACAGTCCTTCTTGCCCAGAGAAGCAACTATCCACATATTCTGTTAACTTTCCAGGAGACATAACACATCTTGGACATTTTCAGAAATCAAACACACAGTGTAAAATGTCATTACTAATTACTTCAAAAAGACTTCTAGAAAACCCAACATTAGGACAAAACATGTTCCAAAGTAAAAAAAACACATCAATTGTTAACTCCATAAGAAAACGTAAGAATGAAGACAGTATAAACATTCAGCGCCATGTTTAAACTTTTTCTCTCAAATTCTCCATTTGTTCAAAACCGTTATGAAGTTGTATTTAAAGTCTTTAAAATCTTCAGTAAAACATCTTTCAACTTCCATTTCAAACTATTTCAGTTATCTTTTCCCTGTTGACCCACTAAAAATCCTTAAAGACAAAAACAAACATTCAGGTTGTGCTCTAAAGAAAAGGCTTCCTTAAATTTGTGTAAGTTCCTAACACTTTTGTATCAAATATAACATCAGTTACATTTTGTAGCCACAGTTGCAGAAAGCCCTATAACATGAACTGTTCTAAGCTTTGTTATACAATGCTCTTCCTTTTTGAAAATAAACCTAAGATTAGAACTATTTTTAAAATCTTCATCCAAGGGGTTTGTAATCTAAAATCCAATATTTAAACACATTTTATTTCAACACGTAAACTCCAGGTGTTATAAGATTATGCTTCCACATGTTTAACCCATGGTTAACTCAAATCTAACCCATTCAACTCAAAAGCATCAATTTACCTCATGTCTGACATTTCCTTCACTAATATTTATAAGCAAATTTCCTTTAAACTTTATTTCAAACCAAAAACTATTCAAAGTCATAAACCCCAAAATCCATATGTCATCACACAATAAACACTAAAACAAGAAAAACTAAAATTTATCTTCCTAGCTGAAACACTGAAACAATATTTGAAGAAGACAGGAACTCTTTTACAGTCTATCACTGCCCAAGGGATTATTATGCCCCTGTAAGAACAGTGTCGTCCAAAATCTTCACTCTCTACTTCAACCACTCACAAGTGGTCAGCAAAAGTTCTTGAATGAGAGCCTTTGTGTGAACTTTAGTTGTTCTGGTCCAAAGATGTTAACAGACTTGTTGACCCATCATCATCACACATAGACAGAACGCTTTTGATCATCCTTTGAGCCAATCACTTTAATGCTTCAGAGGCCAGGTACACCTAATCAGCCCTCTGTCCCACTTGCTGAAGCAAGCAGAGAATTGAGATTTCTTGTTTGCTATATGATCAGTAGAGCATTTCACTCCTCTGAGCCCCTTTAATTCCGGCTGATGTACCCCAGGGAAGAAGTCGTCCAGTTGTTCAGGAACCCTTCCTCAGCTACTTCCATGAGCATTAAGTCATCTAACCCAGATGCTGTAGGGCAGCTCACATCTGGAAATAAAACTTAAACAAAAGTTGCAGACAAAATTTCACAGTACCATAACTTACCATTAAATATGAATCATGCTTCAGGATAAACCTGTTCACAGGTCATTTTCCTATAGCTTCCCAAAGCCCAAACACAATTCCAAAATGACCCAATTAGTGAAGGATTAGTATTTTCCCAGGTAACTGTTAACACCCATGCATCAATCTAGTAAAAATGAAAAAACATTTTAGCAAACAAGGCTTTTCATCAAGACTATACCACATAAAACCATAGAAGAGCACATCACACAATTCCCCAAAGAAACTCTTTCCACAGCACTTGCAAAGAACTCAAACAAGCCATACATTTTCTAGCAACCCAACAGTGGGGGTTGGAGAAGAGGGGATGATACAAGAAATTAGGGTTAAAACAAACAGACCCAAAAGCTGTATCCATAATTCTAATCAACAATCAAACAACAGGTTAAGTTGTTAGTAACAAGAATGCAGTTTCAGAATGAATGGGATGAGGTGTCCACTATAATCTAAATCTCATCTTTTCAGACAGCTGGTTTTTTTCCCGATTGACTAAGTGAAGCTTCTAGGACCACATCACTAAAAATAAACTATCTTAAATATTAACACAACCTCAAAGTTGACAATAGTTAATATTATTCAATTTCTCTAATAGCCCATATACTAAACTCAAAAATGAAAATGATATAGCTACACTCAATGTTAGAACTAGAATTGAAAGCTGTCACAAATCCACTAAATGGGTGGAACCCGGCTGTGTAAGTCTCTGATAACCAAACTCCTCAGGAAAAACTCAAAATGAAACTTACCATCCTCCAGACAGAAAACCCTAGGATCTCAAAGACAACCTTTTCCTTCATAAAAACTCATTCATTCCAACAGAAAACGCACAACACAAACAAAACAACAAACAAATTGTCAGAATTTACAGTCAGTCGATTTCCTAAAGTCAAAATCTCAGTCAGTCCTTATTTTGTTTTTCTCAAATTGTAAACATCAAATTTAACTGAAGCTTCAGAAATGTCAAATACATTCCAAAGATATATTTTTAACATATATTTTCATTATCTAATTCAACTCCAATTTCACACAGGATCCTGTTTACAATTATGTTTACACAATTCAAAGCTCTCAAATTAAATTTAATTTCAGCAACTGGATTCAAGTTTTCTACTGCTGAAACTCTTCACCAATTTTAATCCTAAAACTCTTAAATTAGAAAACTTCTCTCTCTCTGGGAGAGAACAAAACTCCTTCAACCTCTTTTGATTTACCTTTTATTACAGCTGTATTTAAGAATTTCTCCTCCAAATTCAAATAAATCCAACTAATGTATGGTATACCAAAACATTACAAGCACTGCAATTTATTAAACTTCAGAACTCATTTTCAATTTTTCCCAATTAGTCTCTATTTTTCCCAACCTAGTGCTTTAAAAAACAATTCTTCTGTTGAGTATTAGATGTTTTCAAACTTTTGAAACCAGGAAAACCCCATTTAGGAATGAACACATTTTCTTTATATATTAAATTATCCTTTCACTCCAAGATGACATACTAGATCATGTTAAAACATTAGTCTTTTAAATTTTAAGCCTAAATACTCCCACTGTGTTCCATTTAAAAACCCTATATTAAACTTAAAATGTATTCTGTTTTATCTCATAACTCATAGCAAATTTATTTTAGACGCTACAAATCTTAAATTTGGAATGCATTATTAACTTATAATGTCCTTCCCTTATCTGTTTCCAGGTGTAATCGCACCAATTTTAATTATATTAGATAACATAATTTTATTAAGCACAGAGAAATTTACCAGATGCTGGAACTTTAAAACGATCTGTAGTTAGATATGGGGAGTGATGACCACTAGCTTCACATTTTAAACTAAGTGCACTGTGCTTATGGTGTGAAAACAAAGGCACAAAAACATTATTTGTTACATTGTATACTCTTAGACAACAGTACGTGCATCTCTGAGATTTTCCCCAGTCACGTGTAATTTTACAGCGCTTAACAAAAAAAAACCATCGGGCCCAGATCTTTCCATTTTCTTTTACCATGCTTTTGTATGGATCTAGGAGTTGAAGCCCTCTGTATGTCATAAATCTCACCTTCAGTTGGAAGGGAGAACCCCCACTACTGTATCCCAAACCAAGCTCACTTGTTCTGTTTCCTTTTACATTAAGATTCTATAGAGCAAATAACATTTTCACACACCCTGGGTTTGTCCTTCAGTAAACACACTTAACTAAATTACTGACCCTTGTATTCAAGGCAAGGTGGATCCTTCTGAGTTCACATCATTTTAACAAACTGCACTCAGTGGGTTATCACTCTGTCCTGATCATCTTCACAGGAAACAGTGAGCTCCACACCAAGGAGTCTGAACAAAACAGTAATTCCAGTTTTACACAGAGAGTCCAGTATTCGGATGATTTCCACAAATGTCTTCTTGTTTTCAAAGAAAATGACAATCAAACTAGTGCAACTTTTAAACATTCTTTTCTGGTGCAGGGAATCTAAATGTAAACAAAAAACTCAAATTAATAACAAGCATATCGTCATTTGCAATGCACATGTATTTTGGTTAAAGTGTAGTCATCACCCCTCTCCTCTCCTCTCGCTCCCAATCAGCCTGACTGGCTCCGCCTCTTGCTCTGTGGTGTAGGTTCCTCTGTGCTTGTCCAGCATTACCTCCTCCAATGTTCATGTTCTCCACACATGAAACAAGTCTCTTGGTGAGCTGACTTCCCAGTTTACAGAGCAGCAATATTGAAGTCGCATCTTACTTTGTCTTCTGTTCTCTTGCAATTCGTATGCCAGTCTGAGAATGAGCATAAATCATTCAAGGCGGGGCACCCACACAAAAATGTGGAGAAACAATTCAAATGTCCAGCAGGAAACTAGACAATGGTCCCCATCACAGATGAGTCTTCAGACAAGATGGAGTCGTTCTGTGAAACCTCAGACATTTCCACTTTGGTTGGGGTGAGGTTTTCCAGCTTGTCAACCAAACTGTCCACTGCATCACAATAAACACCACTGTCCCATGAGGGTAAACAGCATTAGTTATATACAGAGTTGCATCAGGCAGATCAGTTGTCATCTTCCTCAAGTCGCCTTTAGTTCTCTGATCAGCACACAACTCTTCCTGCGATGGTGAAGCAAAAATTCTTAGCAGAAAATCTGGAGTTGCTCACCAAACCTTTGTAGCAAGTAGGGTCTGCAGATGCACAGCACTTTTAGTTACATCAGTCCACTGGATTGCTGTCATCAAGCTGTCATGTAAGCAAGAAAGGATGCACTGCTTGGTGTTGCAACGAAGCCATGTGAGAGCAGGAGTCGAGGTCAGAGTTCAGACGTACTGCAGCGAGGCTCAGACAGAGAAAACATCAGGGGTTAAAAACAAATTAAGGTGGGAAAAAAGTATTTTCTTATTATTTTCTTATTTCCTTTTCTTACATATATACAGAACACTTTCTCTTGACATTCTCTTTCTCTCTCACTATATTCAATTTCATTCAACTCATCAACTAAAATTTCCCAGACCTCTTCAAAACAAAAACAAAATCCAGAACAAAACACATGTATTTTAAGACTTAAAAATCTTTGTCCGTTCAGGGAAAGAAATAAACATAGAAAACATAAAACTTACTTACAAATTCATGCAGTCTACTATGGGACTTTCAGGCAGCATCAGTAGATTTTCCTGAACCCATCTTTCAGAGGCCCCAGCATGAGACTTGGACCAAACCACTACCTGCTTCCCTCCAGTTCCACAGCAGCTTTACAGTTACATGATTTCTTACATTAAATAAACATTCAACTTATATTTTATCCATTTTACCCCAAAACCATTATGGCCATTTGGTTTGCATATTGGCTATCAGGAAGCAGATTGGATTCCAAAAACCCCATTTTAACCTTTTCCTAATGGGGGAGTGCACTCTTGCAGTGTAGAACGTCTTCTCACACTGGTGATCTGTTCATCACAATCACTTAAGCTATCCTTGTATTTTAAGTATTTATCACCAGACAGGGCAAAATACACTCAAACCCTACTGTACTTTGTTTCCAGGGTGCAAATACTAAAACCCCTCCTTACCTGCCCTTCCTTTCACCAATATGCAATCCATTCTTTCCTCCCTTGTTTAAAAGAATAAACTGTTCTCACTGGTAAAAAGACTGGGGAATGTTGGATATTGAGCCATGGCCATCAAGGACCCCAAGCTGAGTCCTCCCATCTCTGAAGCCTAAGCAAGGTTTGGAGGCTGGAGAATGTTCTCCAGGATGTACGGTCACCCAGTCTGGTCTTCAAGGTCATTTGTCGATCCCAAAACTTCTGACAACAAAATGTCCTGGCAAAGTTAAGTTTTAAATAAAGACGGTTGAGACAGTTCTTTGGTTTTATTTCTTGCATGCAAGGAGAGACAGAGCAAGCATTTCTTCCTGGTCTGTGTCTGACAAAATCAGACTTACACCCCTGTTATATACATAGTTAGGTCACACCCCACATCTCACAGTTATTTTCTACTTAATCCAAACTCTAAGAAGTCCAGGGGGTTTTATTACCCCACCAGTCAGTTGTAGAAAACAGATTGTATAAAGGGATTTGTTCCCCCCCATAAACCAGTATCTCATGACATCTTCCAGAGCCTAAATTACCCTGGCAGCTGACCTGTAGGGTTGCTGACCTCTAAGTGTCCATTCCAGAGAACATCCTTAAATTAAGTTTCTTTCACAAGTTTAACAAAGTTAAACATACCTGTAATTGCTTATTTTCCTCCACAGTATTTTACGGTTTTATCTGCACTCTGTACAGCACTTTGGGATTTTATATTTTTGATTCTCAGTGTCTGTTACAATTTTATTTCTGCTCTCTGTAAAGCACTTTGTAAATTTATCTGCGAAAGGTCCTATATAAATAAAGGTGACTTACTTTCTAAGAATGCATGTCACACTTTTTAGATTTCCCCAGGAAATATACAGAAAAGCTTGTATTCTTTTCTTTTCACTTCACAGTTAATCACTGCTTAGTGTTGGTCTATGACAGACAACCCCCCAAACACACACTGCATCTGAAAATGAAATTTGTGGGTTATGAATACTTTTCCAAAGCACTGTAATTCACATAAATGATAGTGTCCTATAGGTCTATATGGCATCGTTCCTAGCTACTATGTCCTAAACAAACACCACAATGCACATTTCACTGAGTAACAGAGACAATTTCAATGTCTGGGCGACATGTAGTTCACAAATAGATGTGACTCAGTGTTATTCAAACTCTGTGTTATATAAATTAGTATATCTTATATGGAACCTGAAAGTTCAGGACAGGTCTCAAGTCTATCACAGGCCAGGGACAGACATATAAGGCTCAGGAGTGAGGAGTTGGTCTTGTAACTGGAGGGTTGCTGGTTCGAGCCTCTGTCAGTCTTAGTCTTTGTTGTTTCCTTGGGCAAGACACTTCACCCTTCCTACTGGTGGTGGTCAGAGGGCCTGGTGGTGCTAGTGTTCGGCAGCCTCGCTTCTGTCAGTGTGCCCCAGGGCAGCTGTGGCTACAATGTAGCTTGCCATCACCAGTGTGTGAATTTGTTTGTGAATGACTGAATGTAGTGTAAATAAAGCGCTATACAAGTACAGGCCATTTAAAGCTAAATCTAGCAGAAATCAGTTTGGCAGCTGATTGCATTGGTAATAATGTGTCTGTTATCTGTTTCTTTTTATTGATTTTCTCTATAAAGTTTGATTTCCACAGCTAAGTGTTTTTATTACTGTTTCCTCCTGAGCAGAGACTGCAATAAGAAAGTGTACACTGCCCTCTTCTGGAGAATGTATTGTCATTTAAGTTTGTAATTCAATGTTATTTATTGTTTATATTAGTCTGATAGGTAATGTATATTAATAAATGTGCAAGGTGTCTTTAAAACACACAAAGAAGCACCGAAAGCTAAATCTTCAGTCACAATTAGTGACTCCCTTTGTATTTTGATTATTTCCTTATTTTCTCCAGCCCTTTTTTTATGTGTCTCCTCCTTCCTCTGTAATTACGTTCAGCTCTTCCTCGTCCCCTTGATTATCTTTGTGTGTTTCTATTTTTTCACTTGTGCCTTTGTTTCCTGCTGGATTCTTGCATCAACACCTGGGGCCTATTGCACAAAACTAGGATAAGGAATATGCAGGTATATCTTGGTTATCCTGGCTCAACTTAACCGTGATCCGGTTGCACAAAACCGGAATAGGGGATAGTAGGATATGCAATGGTATAAGTTAGCATGGATATTTATTCAGTGGAGCTAGCCTGCTCTAAAACAATCTAAGTTCCAGGATCTATTTAATCCCATCCCTTATCTCAGTCACCACAAACTGAAACCAATAGTTATTCCACTGCCCACTACACATTTTTATCACATTATTTAAACATTTGTAATCACTAATTTCTATCATGTTGAATAAATGATGACTTTATATGATATTGCAGTTTCCCATAGACTATAAGGCTATATTTAAAATGACAGAAATATTGGGGCCACAGAGAAACCCCCTCCACAGACTTCGAAAATGAAGTCATAGATTTCCAAGAATAAAGTCACAATATTGTAACCCGTGGGCTGTTTTTGGTGGTACGAGCACTAAATAAGCTATCGGGGAGTAGTCACACATCATGGCCACAGAACTGCGAATCACACACGCCGTTTTTAATCACGATTATTTTCCCGACAAAAGACAATTTCTAGGATGGCTGAAATTACACAATGTCTGTCATGTTTGTGTTCAGTTTTCTGATCCACATGCAGAACACCTCTAGCGTGACCAGTTGTGAAATAATAAAACTGTTTATTAAAACAATAAATGTAGGTTGATCACTGGAATCAAGAACACTGCAAGGAGAAATGGAGATGAGGAGAACTGTAGAACGGGATGATCACAGGTGAGTAGTGTTGTGGGAAAAATTGTCTTCTTCACTTCATAACATTGAGGCTGGAGTCTGCATTGGCGTTTTTCATATTTTATTATGGCCAGTCTTGTACTTAAGTCCGTCTGGGCCAATGCTCGAACTCTCTCACACCCAGATCATGTCTGACCTCTCTCCAAGCAGCTTCTGCCTTCAGTCCCCACAATGTTATGTCTTCATTCCAAGATTAACCAAACACTCCTTACTGCTGAGGAGTCAGCAGTTAGATCAGAGTGGGTGAAAGGCCTGTTCCTCGACTCTAATAATTATGCCATATTCCCCAGAGGCCGTTACTAATAATTACTTAATCAATTAATTGACATAACATTGAAATACTCTGTAACACTCCTCTCTTTTTTTGCAACAATAATGCCCAAAACATACAGAAATATTTAAAAATGTTTATACAATTTCTAATGGGTGCGAAGAGAGCCGACAAAAAAGACAATAATCAAACAATCAATTTATAATCAGACATTAATCATGGTGGCCATGGAATTAGTTCAAAGTAACCAGGGATCGTCCATTCAGATGACGTTGTAGAGACATAATTTGTTTGTCAGAATGAAAAACCCACTGGGGATCTTAATTTACAACATTTGCGGTTTTCTTTTGTCCACCACGTCATTCATATTGGTGGGAAAAGATTCTGACAACCTCCTGCCAACAAGGACGGCCACACTTCGTCCCATCATCTGTCAGGACTGGAAAAATCCAACAGGGAGAGATGTTATGTTGCCTCTTTTTGCCCGTCTCAATTAAATATTAAATCTGGACTCTGTATTGACAGCGGCAGCGTTCTGGATCAGCTGCAGCTGTCTGATTGACTTTTTAGGCAGACCTGTGAAGATGCTGTTGCAGTAATCAATCCGACTAAAGATAAACGCATGG
Source organism: Valencia hispanica (assembly GCA_963556495.2). Lineage (NCBI taxonomy): Eukaryota > Metazoa > Chordata > Actinopteri > Cyprinodontiformes > Valenciidae > Valencia > Valencia hispanica. Next base: position 199,360 of record OY747719.1, read on the forward strand.
ATGAGTTTTTCTAGGTCGTGTTGAAAAATCAGTCCTTTAATCCTAGAGATGTTCTTCAGGTGATAGAACGCTGACCTTGTTATTGCCTTTATGTGACCCTGGAGGTTCAGGTCTGAGTCCATTACTACACCTAGGTTTCGAACCTGATCAGTAGTTTCTAGCTGTATTAATTGAAGCTGTGTGCTGACTCTTGATCGTTCCTCCTTGGGTCCAAAAATAATCACTTCAGTTTTGTTTCTATTCAGCTGGAGAAAGTTATGGCACATCCATCCATTTATTTGGTCAATGCATTGATTTAGGGTTTGAATGGGTTCAGAGTCACCTGGTGACATTGTAATGTAGAGCTGAGTGTCATCTGCGTAGTTATGGTAGCTAATGTTATTGGTTGCTATAATCTTGCCTAGTGGGAGCATGTAGATATTAAATAAGAGGGGCCCCAGGATGGAGCCCTGGGGCACCCCACATGTGATTTCTGTTCGTTCTGATGAAAAGTTTTCTATTGAAACATAGAAGTCCCTGTTCTTTAGGTAAGACTCGAACCAGCCAAGTAGTGTACCAGAGAGTCCGACCCAGCTCTCCAGTCGTTCCAATAAATTATCATGATCAACAGTGTCAAATGCTGCACTGAGGTCCAACAGAACCAGCACTGTGGTTCTTCCACAGTCTGTATTTATGTGGATGTCATTAAATACTTTGACGAGGACAGTCTCTGTGCTGTGGTGAGCGCGGAAACCAGATTGAAACGCATCAAAACGGTTTGTCATTGTTATGAAGCCATTCAACTGCTGAAACACAGCTTTTTCAATAATCTTACTGATGAATGGGAGATTAGAGATTGGCCTGTAGTTCTGCATTAACGTGTTGTCCAGATTTTTCTTCTTTAGCAGTGGTTTAATAACTGCTGTTTTTAAAGCCTGAGGGAAGACACCTGATAGCAGTGATGAGTTCACTATTTGAACAAGATCAGACCCAATAACAGGAAGAACCTTCTTTAGAAAAGCTGTGGGTAGGATATCAAGACAGCAGGAGGAGGAGCTTAATTGGATAATGATTTTTTCAAGGCTGTTCTGGTTTAATTCGTGGAATTCAGACATTTTCTCTACATTGTTGTTGATTGGGGATGGCACTGGTTGTGGGTTCGATATTGAGGTACAGATTGACCATCTAATTCACAGGTGTCAAACTCCAGTCCTCAAGGGCCGGTAACCTGAAACCTTTAGACATGTCTCTGTTTCAATACACCTGAATCAAATAATTAGGTCATCAACAGGACCCAATGGAACCTAACTGCCTGCTGAGGAGGCAATTTAACCATTTGATTCAGGTGTGTTGGACCAGGAACTCATCTAAGAGTTGCAGGACATCGGCCCTCGAGGACTGGAGTTTGACATCCCTGATCTAATTGTTAGAATCTTTTCAGTGAAAAAGCTGGCAAATTCATTGCAGGCCCTGGTAGAGTTTAGTTCAGGGGCTACTGTCACTAAAGGATTAGTTAGTCTTTCCACTGTTGCAAATAGAGTCCGTGCATTATTAATGTTTCTGTTGATGATTTCAGGAAAGAACGATTCCCTAGCATCTTTTATAGTTAGCTGATATCTATTCAGTCTCTCTTTGTAGATCTCACAGTGAACCTGGAGTCGAGTTTTCCGCCATTTTCTCTCGGCTCGTCGACACTCTCTTTTTTCACTACGTACCAGTGGATTACTTGTCCACTGAGACTTTTTTCTACCTGAGACTACTTTCACTTTAGTTGGAGCAATGGAATCCATGATGTCTGAGATTTTCGCAAGGAAATTATCTACCAACTTATTTACTGAGCTTGAGTTGGGAGATGAGGGGGATGTGGTGGAAGGATAAATACGTTTAAAGGTTTCTACTGAACTGTCCCCTAGAAACGCTTTTTTATAGTGGTCTTACTGTGGCTGGATAATTTAGCAGAGATGGTACTTTCAAAGAAAATACAGAAATGCTCAGATAATGCAATATTAATTACAGAGATGTCAGAAATATTTAAACCTTTGCTGATAATTAAGTCCAGAGTGTGTCCTTTATTGTGTGTTGGTTGTTTGACATGCTGGATCAGTCCGAAGTTGTGGAGAGTATCATCTAACGTTTTTGCTTGTCTATCTTGGGGGTTGTCGGTATGGATGTTAAATTATGCTCAGTGATGAAGTCATTGATAAGAAAAGACTTCCCGGATAGAGATCTAATGTTTAATAAAGCTAACTTAATATTGTGATGATGGGCAGCTGAACCTTCTGACAGGTTATCAATGTTTAATATGGTTAATAGGTTTAATATGAGAGCGTGTGGTTAACGGTTTATGTTTCCTGCTGCTGATAATCACTGATATAGCCTCAGGGGTGCCGGGTGAATTTTGGGAGACGGTAGGGGTGGATTTATTGCCCGGTTCCCTCAAATATCAAATATCTGTAATAATCAGTGGGGGAAGCTCCCAGGCTTATTGACACTAGTCCCAGGCGTTTGGTGTAGTCTAAGTTTAGGTGTTAATTGTGTCCCAAATTTGATTTGCTCGTTCAGTCTGTCTGTAAAGTTTCTAAATGGAGACTCATTTGATGTGGCTGAGTCACAGGAAGATGAAGACTTAATCTCTGATGGTTGTTTATCTGTTCGGTCCTGTGGTGTCATCATGACTTGCTGTTTTGACCACACCCCCATGTTCCCCCTCCCCTTTTCCCCCACACTTGGCCACACCCCTCCGTTCTTCCTGGCACCGCCCACTTTGTAGAATTTTTCAAATGTTGTCTGGGGGCGGGGTTATGATTTTTCAGGGGGTTCAGTTACACTTTAAGTGTTAGAGCATGCTAGTCCAAACATGTGAGCTAATTCAAGGGATTAGATGTTGATTATTAATCAGAGATTAGGTTAGATAGAATTAGCAGACGTGGGAGTTTGGTTTAGATTACCTTGATGCGGCTGCTGCATCAACCAATCCTAACAGAACTCCACAACTTATGTTAATGAGCCAAGCTTCATTAATTCTTTATGCAAGAGAAAATCAATCAATAATCTATGTTTAGATAATCATCATTGAAGAAGGTCTTTAGTTTTTAGGCCAAAAACCCAAAGATCCTCCTACCTGTAGAGCCATTTAATCTTGCTTACTGTGTTTCAAATTGAATTTGAATCCTTATTCAAATTCAATTGGAAACCCCTATTTTCCTCCTCTTCTAATATAATGCCTTTATACTATAAACTCTTCTTCAAAATCGTGATTATATTCAAATTTGACCAAAACCCCAATTGAACCCAAAACTTACATTACCCAATTATCTCCCAGTTATCTCCCAATAGGTTATCAGCAATCCTCTCTTTTTCATGAAAATATTGCTCCCCTGTCTCAGGATTGCTATCTGCCAGTATAAAAACCTTTCCAATGTGATCACTGTTAGAGTAGAGCTGTGGAGATAAAAGTTAAAACACAATAAAGGAAATACCAGTGGTTAAATGTGCTTCATCTGCTTCTGCTGTTCCTGGGGGAAAAATGAACAAGTCAAAGGGTAAAAACGTAACTTGAAAAGTTCCTATTAATCATTGTGGGATCCCAGTTCTTCTGCTGGAACCCCTGAGACATCATTCTAATAAAACTGTCACAGTACCTCTTTTTTTAGAAACACCCTATTGTTGTTTTATAAAAGCATGTTTTATTGAAGTCCCCAGTTTATTTAGAATCTGCTATTAATTGGTTTTCAGAACCATGCCTATAGTCCAATCACTCTCAGGGCGTATTTTCTTCGTCAGCATAATTTATTTCCAAAACCAATTGTTTTCCATTCAGTCAAGTTGTTGCTGAATGAAATCTGTTCCAAAAAACTCCAACAGTTTCCCAAGCTGTGGACCTGCTGGCCCGAAGCTGGCGGTTGTTATCTAATTGATCAAATGGGAACACCGAGTTCCCAAGGCCTTTGACCTTGGTAACTAATTTGGAAAGTTTATTATTAATTTCTGTTTTCATCGTCATTTGCCTTTAGCTTTAGTTGTCAATTTAATTTAGTGCCATCAATGAGTTTGTTAAGATCTGCTGTGAAGAAGTGTTAAACACCACACAATGTGTAAAATTGTTCCTATACACGAAATATGCACAGATCTGTGCGTAAGTACGGTTGATAAATGAGGGCCCTGGTCTAGTATCCTGCTTAGTTACAATGCCCTGTTAGACATCCCAGTAATCCCCCGTGTTCTGTAATCAACTTTTTACTTTCTTTAATATAGAAAGTACTCTAACATCAGATCTTCTGTTCTTTCTGTGTCTCTGTTCTGTCTTCTTGAACCCCCAGACGGTCATGGCAGATGGCCACTGGTACTGAGCCGGTTCTGGTTCTGGGTCTGCTGGAGGTTTCTTCCTGTTAAAGGGTTTTTCTTCTCCACTGTCGCTATATGCTTGGTCATTATGAGGGAATCCTGTGAAATCAATGACACAACGCAGGCGACTTCCTACTGTGTCTACATGTTGATCAGGGATGGGTGAATGCAAGACAATGACTTAATGCAATCTGCAGGGATTCCTTAATTTCAATTCAATTCAGTTTATTTATATAGCGCCAATTCACAACAGATGTCATCTCAAGGCACTTAACAAGAAATCATTTCAATACATTTATACAAACATTCCAATCAGTTAAAAAGTTTCCTATTTAAGTAATGCCAGCAGATTGTGTCAGTCATTGGCGTGAGGTTGGGCCCCGTTGATGCAGACTTTCCAACCACAGCAATCCTTCAGCAATCCCTCATACTGAGCAAGCATGTAGCGACGGTGGAGAGGAAAAACTCCCCTTAACAGGAAGAAACCTCCAACAGATCCAGGCTCAGTAGGAGCGGCCGTCTGCCACGACCTTCTGGGGGTTTGAGAAGACAGAGCAGAAACACAGAAGGAACAGAAGATCTGATATAAGAGAACTTTCTATGTTACAGAAAGTAAAAAGTTAATAACAGGACACAGTGGATGTTCAGTTACTGGGAGCACCATCCCAGTCGATGCCCCCCGTCCAACAGGGCATTGCAGCCAAGCAGAATACCAGACCAGGTATATCTTCTATACAGTCGAAGTAGCAGAAATAATACAATGTACTGTAATACAACTAGAGGGTAGTAGTAGAAAAGGAAGTAGCAGAGTGAAGAAAATTGGTAAGTCTGTCCTCCAGCAGTCTAAGCCTATAGCAGCATAACTACAGAGATAGCTCAGGATGACCTTAGCCACTCTAACTATAAGCTTTATCAAAAAGGAAAGTTTTAAGCCTGGCCTTAAAAGTAAACAGAGTGTCTGCCTCACGGACTAAAGCTGGGAGCTGGTTCCACAGGAGAGGAGCCTGATAACTAAAAGATCTGCCTCCCATTCTACTTTTAGAGATCCTAGGAACTACAAGTAAACCTGCAGTCTGAGAGCAAAGGGCTCTGTTAGGAACATATGGACCAATCAGATCTCTGATGGATGATGGAGCTGATTATTAAGGGCTTTGTATGTAAGAAGAAGGATCTTAAATTCTATTCTGGATTTAACAGGGAGCCAATGAAGGGAAGCTAAAACAGGGGAAATGTGATCTCTCTTTTTAATATTCATCAGAACTCTTGCTGCCGCATTTTGGATCAACTGAAGGCTTTTAATGGCATTTTGTGGACTACCTGATAGTAAAGAATTACAGTAGTCCAGCCTTGAGGTAACAAATGCATGGACTAGTTTCTCAGCATCACTCCTGGACAGGATGTTTCTAATTTTAGCAATTTTCCGGAGGTGAATGAAAGAAATCCTAGAAACCTGTTTAATATGGGATTTAAATGTCAAGTCTCGGTCAAAAATAACGCCAAGGTTCTTTACGTTATTACTGGGGGCCAATTTAATGCCATCCAGATGAAGTGATTGACTAATCAGTTTCTGTTTAAGAACTTCTGGTCCAAAGACAGCAACTTCTGTTTTGTCAGAATTTAAAAGCAAAAAGTTTAGATTCATCCATGTTTTTATGTCTTCCAGACATGCCTGTAATCTACCTAACTGACTGGGTTCATCAGGATTTATGGATAAATATAGTTGTGTATCATCTGCATAGCTGTGGAAATTTATCCCATGCTGTCTAATGATTCTACCAATCAAAACAGCCTAAGCACAACTGAGGTTCTACAGTTCTTTCCGATGCTGCCTCATTTACTGAGGAAGAAGCAATCATGTTTGGGAGGATGCCAATGATTTTATTTTTAATAGAATTAATATTATTTATGAAGAATTCCATAAAATCATCACTGCTAAGAGCTGGGGAAATCGTTGGCTCAACAGAGCTATGACTCTGTGTAAGTTTGGCAACTGTACTAAAAAGAAACCTAGGATTGTTTTTATTCCCCTGTATTAATGATGAAAAATATGCTATTCTAGCTTGTCGAAAGGTCTTTTTATACAGCAGTAGACTGTAGATAGGAAACTTTTAAATTGCTTGGAATGTATGTATGATTGAATTGAAATTACTTCTAAAGTGCCTTGAGATGACGTGTTGTGAATTGGCGCTATATAAATAAATTGAATTGAATTGGGGGGAAAAATTTGGAAATCATTCAGCATAATTCCACCAGGAAAAGTGTCAGGTGCCAAGTCAACAATAATCTAGTTTATGTTATTTGCTAAAATAATTTCCTGCTTTGCAAAAATCTGAGTCAACAACAAACCACAAGTTATTATGATACACAGAAACCACAATTGCATTTGAGGGCAGTTTTGGTTTCTGTAACCTGCTTGGGACAGTGTTTCATTCACTGCAGCCAACAAAAACACACACACACCACTCCGCGTGCTTGTTTGCATGTGTGTGTGTGAGAGAGCGTTGTGCTTCTGTGGTCAAACACATTTGCATAGCATTTGAGTTTTGCGTTGCCTTTTGATCGCTTGTTGACATTTTGCTCAAATGGCTCCTATGAGAGTGAAATTGCCCTCAACTACTTCCTTTTCTAACAGTTCAGTCTCTGGTGGCAGTGAGATAAGCCGGGTAATTGGCAGTGGGCTGTGCCGGTCTGCAGCATGAACTGTAGAGCAACAGCTTGGCTTTTCATAGCAGGCAGAGATTGAGCACAAGGCAGTCTCTGGAATTATTGTGTATTTATTATGATGAGAAAAGTATGTCTCCTGCTATGAAGTCATGCAGTGAGTGTTCACTTTGTTGCTTTCTCTATATTGTTTGAGACCAGATTCCAACAGTCAACACACCGTCAGTCAGGAAAAGAAGGAACCAGGCTACTCTGAATGAGAGATTAAAATAGCAGCATGGATTCTCACTCTTCTTAACAAACCACTGCAGGCACTCACACATCTCTTACATAAGAAGTACAACCTTTTTCACACTCTTGATCAAAATCTTAAGAACCAAAGAAATGACAAGTGTTGAACTTCTTGGGTTTTTTTTCATAAACCTTCAAAATGCAAAGAGCAGTAACTGGGGCCAAGACACCATACAATCAGAAGAGGCAAATTATTCAAAATTATTCAAAACACATTTAAATTCAAACAGACAATTCATTATCGGGTCAAATGGTTAAAATCACAGACCTAAAAACTCTAAATCTGAGTATAAACCTTTCTTTTATAGAATTTTCTATCAGCCTTTCTGTGTTTCACCAAGACTGCTTTGTTGAACTGCACCAGCAAGGCCTCTTAAATCTCCTCCACATTTGAATGACATAAAAATCCAATTTGAGATGTTTTCTGCATCACTTAGAGGAAAAGGTTCCACCATGAGCTGTGAAGGTTTGTTGTTCAGGAGCGTCTTGACAAGAGGAATAGGACATGTGAAGCCCAAGTCCAGGATCCGTCTGTGTGTGGTGACTGTTGATGCACTAACTCCAGCCTCAGTCCACTCCTTGTGAAGGTCCCTTTTCAATGGCCTTTTCCTGACAATCCTCTCTAGGCTGTGGTCATCACTGCTGTTTCTGCACCTTTTTTCCTTCCACATAACTTTCTAATAATGTGCTTTAATACAGAACTTTGGGAACATCCAATTTCTTTTGCAATGACCTTTTGCTGCTTTCCCTCCTTGTGGAGGGGGTCAATGATGGTTTTCTGCACAACAGTCAGGTCAGCAGTCTTCCCCGTGATTGTGATTCCTACTGAACCAGACTGAGAGATCATTTAATGGCTCAAGAACCCTTTGTAGTGTGACACTTTGGACCTAAAATATTGAATCTTTATACAATATTCTCATTTTCTGAGATTTTGAATGTGGAGTTTTAATAAGCTGTAAGCCATGATAATCAAAGTTATAACAAATAAAAGCTTGAAATATCTTGTTCTGCATGTAATGAGTCTATATCATATATTTGTTTCACCTTTTAAAGGAGTCATAACCTAGTATTACCTTGGATACCCACTCTCTTTTATAGTCTTTCAGGCCCTTCTAAAAAAGAAAAGTTGAAAAAAAGTAAAAAAAAATAAACATAAAGCTCCTCTGACCCTTATTTCTGAAGTCATTATTGTCTCGCGAGATCTGATATTTTAGCTGTTATGGACGGTCATTGTAATAATGCAAGTGAGGGGCGCGTTGATTGGTGGGTGTTGCTACCCGATTGGTACCGGAAACCCGATCCGTACCACGCATGCGCGAATCTTACGTCACTTCCTCTCTTCGCCCACAATGTGCTCCCTGACAGTTTTGCCTCCTTTTCGACTGGCCGGACCATTTAAACAATGGATACCTCCGTGTACGCACAACTTTAGTGTTTTTTCATTAATGGAGAGCTTCCCCGACTGAACCACAGCACCGTAAAATAAGAAGATTGGCGCCCAATTACAGATTGAAAGGTAACTACAACTAGTTTAATTGTTGAATTTCAGCGTAGTTTCAAAAAGGCTAAAATATATGCAGAGAGAGAGAGAGCGCTGAAATTCATGAACCTTCATGTATGGGCTTCTTTTTAATTTTGCTAATTTAGAACATAAATTTTGTAAATACAACATTATCATATTTTTTTAGATTAAGCTAATTACAATTGAAGTTAAATGTACCATATTGGTGCAGCTCTATTATCCCAAACTGGACTAATATCTGTCCAACATTCCAATTAACTTTAGTCTGTTTTTAAGAGCAGGCTCAAGACTCACCTTTTTAGCCTAGCTTTTAATAATTGGATAATTATTTATTGCCTCTCAATTTGCTTTTCATGTTTTACTTGGTTTTATTGATCAGTGTTTTACTACTTTAATTTTTATTCTGTAAAGCACTTTGAACTGCAATTTTTTTGTATGAAAAAATGTATAAAGTTTGATTGATAGTCAGCAACTCTCTCAGCCTTTTTCATTTTCATCTTGTAACAGACAACAGACTCTTCTACACTGGCCCCAGTATTGAGTTCATGCGCCTGGTTATCATGTTGGAGGAGGAGAGGAAGTCTGTTTTGATGGAATGCCACAATAACCCTGGTACCGGGAACCACAGTGGTGTCAGAGGTACCAGAAACAGGGTTGTTGGTGGCTACTACTGGCCAACATTGAACCAGGACATCGTTGAATGGGTATGGCTTTATGTGAATTAAGAAGATAAATCAGAACCTCTACATAAAATTTGATCTAAAACATTTATAATTCTGCATGAATGTGTTCATGTACACACATTTCAACATCAGTTTCCATCTTTTTATTTTATTGTTATTAATTTATATCAACTGGTTTTTCAGTATCCTAGAAATATTGTTTGGAATTCATCTTCATTTTTATTGCAGGTCAGGTGTTGTCATCGCTGCCAGATGAATGACCCAATCAAGACCATGGCACCAGCATTACATCCCATCAAGGTACATGTTAAAGCCTCTTCATCCATTTCATTTTCATGCCACACAAGCTCGTGTGCTGTAGGGTAGCTTTAAAATTTCATTTGATAAGTTCTGTGACCTGCAGGCAAAAGAACCTTGGGAGGTGCTGGGCATGGATTTAATTGGACCACTCCCGGAAACAGGTCTAGGGAACCGATATGTCCTGACCATGACCTATTTGTATACTAAATGGGTGATTGCAGAACCTCTTAAGTCCAAGACTGCAGCTGAGGTCTCTGCAATTATGACATCTAAGTTATACACATTTGGCATGGTCAGGAAAATCATCACTGACCAAGGAAAGGAGTTTGTGAACCAGGTAAAATTTGTTAAAGTGTTTTTCATACCTAGATATATGATATTATATGATAAGATATGATGTATTTAGGCCAAGTCTGCTCATGTCACTGCAGCTCAACGACAGCATTTTCAGCATGCTGAATATTAAACATGCTGTCTCTAGTGCGTACCATCCCCAGACCAACGGGCAGGTTAGCATTTGGATATCTAACCTTTAGTAACTCCTGTGAAATCAGTCGTGCTCATTTCTGTATTCTACAATACAATTCAAAGGACGAGAGGACCAACCAGAACATAAAGCGTGGTCTCAGAAAGTACGTCAACCAGAACCATAATGACTGGGACGTTCACCTTGCTGCTGTGGTGTACGGCATCAACACTGCAAAGCAGGTATTCTTGCATTGATATTTTGTATTACTTGTAAGATGCTTTACAGTGTAGCATCTTTTTAAGAATCGTTTTTTTAAACTTAAGTTTTAAAAATAGTTATTGACAAGTGCAAGAGATAATTAATGGAGAAAATTTGTTTGATCAGCACTCGACCCACCACAGTCCCTATTTCCTGCTCTTCCACCGACATCCACGTCTTCTTGCTGTAATGAACGCCTGTCCCATGAATGAAGATTTCGAGGTTGCAGACCCAGAAGAAGACATCGACACAAGAGTTGAGGAGATGACGGTTCTGAATGAAACGGTCAGTACATTTGAAGGGGGCTGACTGACAGGGAGAGGAGATTCATTGAGGAGAAAATGGAGAATGTGGTTACTACAATTCTCAGTTTTTATTGTGTATTTAACACTTTTTCTGCTTTAGTAGATGGCTTTTCTATATTTCCAGGATGAGCATTGCCACAGCAATTTTTTCCAGACTCTGTGGCAGAAGAAGGAACTAGAGTGTCTTGCCCTGTCTCCTGTAGAAGAACAGATCCCTTATAACCTGTTTTGGTCTAAATGGAAGAAGCAGGAGAACTGCGCTCCCTGCCTCTTGTTTGGCAACATAGTGAATAATAAATATTTCTATTTCTCTCTCTGCTGTTCATGTAATTTTTTTGTAGGTTCTTCGCAACATTGAGAGGGCACAGGACACCCAGAAGAAGGCCTTTGGAACACGAAAAAGGAAGCAGATAAGACGGTGTATTGTTCAAACAGTCGATGATGATGTTCTTTTGTCAGGAGACCCAAAAAGGAGACGCACAGGAGATGCATTATCCAACCAGCACCAAGGACCGTACACTGTGGCCAGCATCACACCAAAGGGGGTGGCCACTATTATGAAGGGAACAACTTACCAGAAGGTAAACGTGTCTAGGCTGAGGAACTACCATAGATCAAAAAGTAAGAGAATAAGATGCAAATAAGTATGAACAATTAAATATTGCTTTTATATTAAAAATTGATTAAATTTTGTATGTCATGCCACATATTTGCATATTATCAGATCCACCAACTGAGAGGAAGTTTCTCCTGGACCACTCATACGTGACTCCTGATTGGCAGATTGATCATCAGTATGCCAGTCCAGGAGCAAAGTGGCAGAAAGACTTGGACGCTCTTCAGTCCAGTCTGGTAAGGCGCATTTCTATGGAGTCTCGTTAAACCTTAATAAGTCAAAGTCGTTGATGGGTTTTAGAATTGCTTAGGCATGAGAAATAATGTCTGCCTTATTTTGTAGTTTCTTGATTATTTTCTCTTTCATATTGAAGGAAAATCACATGAAATGCTCTTTTCATTTAGGTGGAATATGTCTTGGACCAAAACCGTCCTCCAGGAGAGCTCCTAGTGAAGGAGGACAATATCTGCCTTACTCGGGAAGACTTTTGGAGCCTGGGTTTGGCACAATCCATGGAATCTACCGTAAGTATATCTTGTTACTTGACCTTGGACTGCAAAGGAAATGTCATGTAATGCAAGATTGTAAGAATGGTATCTTAAACCATATTCTATTGCTTTTTGCTATTGATTTCAGATTGGGAATGCTTGTCTCAAGATTGTGGGGGAAGCCGCACAAAGACATGTAATCTGTCGTACTGGTACACCTTCTCTTTGGTAATAGTCATGATGGTTGTTGTCTATTGATTTTTTTGTGTGTGTGTGTGTTTCCTTTAGGGAAAAGATGTTCTTATTGTTGACCTCTACGTCATGGCCACCTGGAAGGATCCACAAGTCAACCTGCTGCGTTGCCTGCCGGTAAGTTTTATTTTATTTTTTTTTACTACTGTGTGTGCATATTTGCTAATCTGTACCAATACCTGTAGGAAAACTTTTGATCCAAGGACATCCTGCTTTTTCCAGCTTGGAGCAGGCAGGCAGGTGAAGCTGACCACTATCTGCTCTGCGTGAGCGCCCTTAGTCTTTCTCGTTCTGTGTTTTTCATCTGATAAAAAATAACAGAGGTTGACGTGTCCTGTTTTCATGGATGATGCTAACATGTCTATTTCAGGCTATATTGGTAGTCGAGAGACAGATAGTCTTTCTGGACTCACTTCGCGCTGATGGTTTTGGAGATGATTTCTACCGAACCATATTTAGGTTGACACTAAACAAATGAAAATTTGTTCTGGCCTTGTTCAATGGCCAAGTGTGTTCTTTGGCTAGATCGTCTAAAAGCAGCCTCGTTCTCAGGCTTTAAGGTTCAGCAGGGAGCCTCGTTCTCAGGCTACGTTACTTTTATTTATTTATTTTTGGCAAATATTTGATTTGTGTGTTATGTGTATTCTCTACAATGCCAGGAGAGTAGCAGATTTCATTGACCCTGGATCCTGGATGGAGAAAACAGGAAGAGACCTTGAGGTATGTTTTCAGTGCAAAAGTTCATCAAGTATATAATAATGCAATAAAAACACTAGAAGGTGCATGGCAGTGCTCTTCATTTAAGGACACACTTTTGTTTTTTCAGTTCTTTCCCCAGCAGTTCTCTGGAAATTGCTGTGGCATCTTCATGCTAATGGTGAGCATTTTCCTACCATTACTTGAATATAACGTTTCAACGTGTTAAAGGTTTCTTTTACTTTACAGTATGCTCTCTGCATCTGCACCTCATCTCCGCTGACTTTCACAGAGGTAAGCTTTTTCAGAAAGTACCACCAAAATACCTGTGCCAGTCTTCAGTCTTGATAAAGATTATATTGTGTTTTTCTTAAGGGGGAAATGCCAGCAATTTGACTGTGGTGGTGCATTCAGCTGATGGAGAGATTCTGCACTGACGGGTATGGCTGGTACTAATAGACAAACTGGCACCATCATAGACACAGTTTTCAAAGTTGGTATTATTTGCGGTTTTGGCTCAGGCAAGACATCAGGTCAAGAAAATGTTTGTGAAACTGGCTTACAGTAGTCACATATAAACACTTCTTTTCACCTGATGAGGTGGGGTTTCTCCGGCTGGACGTACCGCGTGGAAGGATCACGTTATTCCAGCCAGATCCTCCCTAATGCTTCAGGCGCCCCGGCTGGCCAGGAGGAGGCAGTATACAGCCACCGGACTAGTGCATGTTTTTGTGGGAGTAGCTCACATTAGCTGCTCAAGGGAACATGGGGAGAACATGCAAACTCCACACAGAAAGGCTCTTTTTGCCAACCCCACCCAGGGTGTGGGTGCCGATGGTGCGTGGGAACACACCCTCAGCACCCACAGCGTGGTAATTGAACCCCGGACCTTCTAGCTGTGAGGTGTGCTGAGCTACCAGCTGTGCCACCGTGCCCGCCTCACAATGTTAATGTTGAGACTATTCATCACAATGCAAGTTTACATACATGGTAATAATCTTCATCTCCATGTAATGTGATAATCATGTTTTCTGTTAAAGGTTGAGGTTCAGGCTGACCGGTGCTTTATAGAGGAGGTAATCTATTTATTTTTCTTTAAATTGTTGACATAACTGAGTTAGTGATTATAATCACAGACAACTCCATCAGGGCAGAAGGAGCCATTATTCAGTAGTGGAGTGAAGTAATAGTTATGAAAACACTACTCAATTTAATGTTTTTTCAGTCATGTTTCTGCAACTTAATGTACAAATTTTGTATTTTCCTCATAGTCACGTGACCTATATTTTACAGTTACCAGCATGTGTCCTCATCGACATATTGGAAGAGGTTGTACTTCAGGATGGGGATGCAGCCATCTTCAGACTGGCTCTGGTGTGCTCCATGTTCAGAGACCTTGTGTCTAATGAATATTTCAAGAGACGAGCACACTTCAAGTGGCTTCGCAGTAAGGGGTTCAGTTTTTCATGGAATGATACGTACAGTTATTTTTTGCTGTTGTCACATGTTTTTCACCGGCTGCATGTTTATGGGTCTTTTTTCTTTTTTTCTTCTGCTTTCCACAGGTGTTTGGACATGGAGCAGGTTCTCAAAAAATTACAGAGAACAGTACTATAACATGTACTCTATTGAGATCTGCCGTCAATGTGGACATTACTACAAGTGCTGCCCCCAAGGTTTGCAGCACTGTATAATCTTATATCGTCTTTAGACAATGACAATCTCAACAATGCATGACGTCATGAAAACTATACCGCTTGGAGCCCATTCTTCACTCTACTTGACCTTTTATTTTTTTTTATTTTTTTTTACAGGATATGTTGGCACAGGGAAAAGGGGAGAACTGAGGGCATTTTACTCGGAGGAGATGCCCCCAGGCTACTGCAGCCACTTTTGCAGCCAAATTCAGAATTACTAATGTCTGCTCTGTTCACACAACCCGACCCAGTTTTAGTGACCAAGTTCCCCCACATCTTTGTTCATGTTTTGATGCCTGTTTTTCTTTGTGGGAGGTTTAATTCCTTTGCTTTTGGTTTGGTCGTTGACCCCTGTAACCTTTTTATTTATTATTATTTTATTATTTATTTATTTTAGTTAATTTCTTTTGCCCTGGCTCCGCTGGAGCTGTTATCGTTTTCACCAGCCAAGAAGACGTGGTGAGCTTTGTTTTATTTATTTTTGAGGATTTGACATTAAAATTCTTTATTTCCATCAACATCTTGTGTTGTCTCCCTTTCCTCACAATCCAGGTTGTAACACACCCGCTCTACCTTTATATACAGTGGCTTGCAAAAGTATTCGGCCCCCTTGAATTTTTTCACATTTTGTCACATTACAGCCACAAACATGAATAAATTTTATTGGAATTCCAAGTGAAAGACCAAAACAAAGTGGTGTACATGTGAGAAGTGGAACGGAAATCATACATGATTCCAAACATTTTTTACAAATAAATAACTGAAAAGTGGGGTGTGCGTAATTATTCAGCCCCCTTTGGTCTGAGTGCAGTCAGTTGCCCATAGACATTGCCTGATGAGTGCTAATGACTAAATAGAGGCACCTGTGTGTAATCTAATGTCAGTACAAATACAGCTGCCCTGTGACGGCCTCAGAGGTTGTCTAAGAGAATGTTGGGAGCAACAACACCATGAAGTCCAAAGAACACACCAGACAGGTCAGGGATAAAGTTATTGAGAAATTTAAAGCAGGCTTAGGCTACAAAAAGATTTCCCAAGCCTTGAACATCCCACGGAGCGCTGTTCAAGTGATCATTCAGAAATGGAAGGAGTATGGCACAACTGTAAACCTACCAAGACAAGGCCGTCCACCTAAACTCACAGGCCGAACAAGGAGAGCGCTGATCAGAAATGCAGCCAAGAGGCCCATGGTGACTCTGGAAGAGCTGCAAAGATCTACAGCTCAGGTGGGGGAATCTGTCCATAGGACAACTATTAGTGGTGCACTGCACAAAGTTGGCCTTTATGGAAGAGTGGCAAGAAGAAAGCCATTGTTAAAAGAAAACCATAAGAAGTCCCGTTTGCAGTTTGCCACAAGCCATGTGGGGGACACAGCAAACATGTGGAAGAAGCTAATCTGGTCAGATGAGACCAAAATGCAAAACGCTGTGTGGCGGAAAACTAACACTGCACATCACTCTGAACACACCATCGCCACTGTCAAATATGGTGGTGGCAGCATCATGCTCTGGGGGTGCTTCTCTTCACCAGGGACAGGGAAGCTGGTCAGAGTTGATGGGAAGATGGATGGAGCCAAATACAGGGCAATCCTGGAAGAAAACATCTTGGAGTCTGCAAAAGACTTGAGACTGGGGCGGAGGTTCACCTTCCAGCAGGACAACGACCCTAAACATAAAGCCAGGGCAACAATGGAATGATTTAAAACAAAACATATCCATGTGTTAGAATGGCCCAGTCAAAGTCCAGATTTAAATCCAATCGAGAATCTGTGGCAAGATCTGAAAAATGCTGTTCACAAACACTGTCCATCTAATCTGACTGAGCTGGAGCTGTTTTGCAAATAAGAATGGGCAAGAATTTCAGTCTGTAGATGTGCAAAGCTGGTAGAGACAAACCCTGAAAGACTGGCAGCTGGAAGTGCAGCAAAAGGTGGTTCTACAGAGTATTCACTCAGGGGGCTGAATAATTATGCACACCCCACTTTTCAGTTATTTATTTGTAAAAAATGTTTGGAATCATGTATGATTTCCGTTCCACTTCTCACATGTACACCACTTTGTTTTGGTCTTTCACTTGGAATTCCAATAAAATTGATTCATGTTTGTGGCTGTAATGTGACAAAATGTGGAAAAGTTCAAGGGGGCCGAATACTTTTGCAAGCCACTGTATTATTCATGCTCTTAAAAGCTGTTGTTTGTGTTCAGTATTGTTACAGTAAACCTGTGAAAATTATAAAGTGGTCCGGTGTAATTTCATTTACGGACAAAAGAATCTGAAATAATTTTTTTAGCTCTTTACTAACGAAAGATCTTTTTTCAAACCAAATTAAAAGACAATATATTCTAGAAATTTGGAACATTTCTTCTTCACCTGCAATTTTGTTCAAAATTTTTGGAAAGAGATGTGGGACTGGGTGAAATCCAAGAGTATCAATCTGCCCTCTCTGACAATACAGACTATACAATTTAATGCGTTTGTACTAAATAAAATGAGGATATCCTTATTAATAGTTTCATTTTATTAGGTTTTTTTTTATACACATTTCAGAATATTTACTAAATCCCTTAAATTAGTACATAGTGAGTTCACTATAACTTTTTTATTTTTTATATAAAATGTATGCCTTTGTTAGATTTCTTTTATATTTTATTTTTTTCTTCCTTTATAAAACTACATGAAAAGATAATTTGCGCTATGTATGGTTCTGTTTAGTTTATCATTTGTATTGTTTTTTCTTTAAACTACTTGATGGTATGATTATGATGATCAATCTGTTTATGCCATATATTCAACTGAAGTTTTAGTTGTCTGTATTACTTATATCTCTGTACTGTATAAAACAGATTGTCGATGTTCAGACGTGAAAATTATCTGGTTGTTTGTATATACTGGTTGATTTAATAAAGTTGTTTTTTTTAAATGTAACGACAACTAACGTAAAATGCTTCGAGCGGAAGTAGACATGTTTCGCGCATGCGTGGTACGGATAGGGTTTCCGGTACCGATCGGGTAGCGACAGTGGTGTCACTGCACGATCTGTTCAGGAAGCACGATCCGTACCATGAGCCCATCTGCGAATGCACCCAAGGAACTACTTCCGGGTAGATTTCTTTTGTTGTTTTTTTATTTTATTTGTTAATTTACAGATCAAGGCCATTTACACTTTACAAATAAATAGAAATAGATAGGCAATCTTGCTGAACTATTGTACAAAAAGGATTAACAACATAACAAAAAAATCACGGGGAAACACTAGTTGTCTGATCTGATTTATTTACATGCTGCATTCGTAATCTTAACAGCTTTCTTATTTATCTGATACATTTACTTGCTGATAAATTTACTTGCTGCATTCGTAATTCTAAGCCGGTCATGTGATCGGCCTCTCCTGGAAACCGATCACATGACCGGCTTTCCTATAAATAATTGCTCTAAATGACTCCAGAGGTTTTTGGTGTATGTGCAGCGGTAAAACAGATGAATGATAGTTTCTGGATCTATATGACAAAAGTCACAGTTGAAGTCAATGTTTAATTTAAAGAGCGCAAATCCATCCATCTTGTAGCGTCTCGAGAACTAAACCCCCCGGAAGTAGTTCCTTGCACACATGCGCAGATGGGCTCATGGTACGGATCGTGCTTCCTGAACAGATCGTGCAGTGACAAGTGGCATTCTAGGTAATTTGTTGTTTGCAAAGTAGCAGCCATTACCCGTGTTTTCCTCGTAGCTACTACTCCCGCTAGCATACAATAGCCACATTAGCAGTTAGCTGCTGTTTGTTACACACAGTAGAGCAATAAAAACACAGCCTTACCGCTTCAATTGCAGGCAAGTCTCTGATTGTTGGAATGGCCCCTTTTTCCAAACAGAGCTCGAGTTCGTACTTCGAATTGGAATTCAGTAATGGTACTTGACTGAATATGAGGGAGAGAGGTGGAGGGCGGGCTTCCTGCAGCATAGGTCTGCGGTGTCTATATATGGTATATCCTGCGCCGACTTGTTGCGTATTTGAGTCCGCGTGGGCTGGTTGACGAACCCAGGAGTAAACAAACGCTATCAGCTTCCCGGCCAATGTATAATCGTTAGGCAATCATAACACATTTTTTTCTGGTGGAAAAGTGAAAATTACAGGTCATGACTCCTTTAAATTGAATTACTAAAATAAATGAACTTTTGCACAATTTTCAAATTTTTTGAGTTTCACTAGTAATCTTTACAAATTTGTCTTATAATTTATCTCAATAGTCCACAACCTGTGGCTGCATACTATATAATCTAAAAATAGAAATAGATTTAGTTTTTTTTCTACCAGCTTTCAAATTATAACATTTCCTTTTGTACATATTTATGAAATTTTGTTTATTTTATTTTATGTCCTGCAAACGATGTGGGCTACATTGATAACTGGAGAACTTTTTGGGGAAAACCTGGTCTGATCCGGAGAGACGGCATCCATCCCACTTTCGATAGAGCAGCTCTTCTTTCTAGGAATATGGCCGAATTTATTAATCCTCCAAAACACTGACAACCCAGGGTCCAGACCAGGAAGCAGAGTCGTAGTTTAACCCACCTCTCTGCTGCTTCTGTACTGTTACCCACCCATTACCCTATAGAAACAGTGTCTTGCCCACGGCCAAAATTAAATGGATTAAAAGTTAAGCCAACAAAAGCAAATTATGGAAATCTCATAAAAATAAATACAACTTTCACTGAAAATAAATCTATTAAATGTGGTTTATTAAACATAAGATCTCTCTCCTCAAAGACTTTGTTAGTAAATGACTTGATTTGTGATAATCACATTGATTTCCTTTGTCTCACAGAAACCTGGTTGCAGCAGGAGGATTATGTCAGTATAAATGAGTCAACTCCTTCCAGTCATTTAAATTTTCACATTCCTAGAAATACTGGGCGAGGAGGAGGAGTTGCAGCCATTTTCCGTTCTGATTTACTAATTAGTCCCAGACCAATTGATAGCTACAGTTCTTTTGAGCATCTAACCCTTAATTTTCCTCATCCAAGTTGCAAAACATTAAGACCATTTTTGTTTGTGGTTTTGTATCGTCCACCAGGCCCTTACTCTCAATTCTTGGATCAGATCTCACATTTTTTATCTGATATAGTATTAAATACTGATAGGGTTATAATAGTGGGGGACTTCAATATTCATGTGGATACTGAAAGTGATAGCCTAAATGCAGCCTTTAATGCTATTTTAGACTCAATTGGCTTTACTCAAAAAGTACAGGGATCGACCCACTCAGGTAAACACACTTTGGACCTTGTACTGACATACGGTATTGAGTGTGAGGAAATAACAGTCCACCCACATAACCCGGTCCTGTCTGACCACTTCTTGATAACTTTTGAATTTACTTTAACTGACCATCTTAAATCTGAAAGAAAATTTCATTATAGTAGAACTTTATCAGACAATGCTGTAACAGTTTTTAAAGAATCTGTACCATTCTTACTTTCCTCAGTGTCTCAGGGTAACACAGTGGATGGCAGCAATTCTATCTCTAACCCTTCAGAAATTGATGGTCTGGTTCACAGCGTTACGTCCTCATTGCGTTTGGCATTAGATAGTGTAGCCCCATTAAAAAAGAAAGTGGCTAGCCATAGGAGGCTGACTCCTTGGTTTAACGCAGAGTTGCTGCGTTAAATTCCTATTTAACCTGGAATAACAGTCTACTGCTGTATAAAAAGACCCTTCGACAAGCTAGAACAGCATATTTTTCATCATTAATAGAGGCGAATAAAAACAATCCTAGGTTTCTTTTTAGTACAGTTGCCAAACTTACACAGAGTCATAGCTCTGTTGAGCAAACTATTCCCCCAGCTCTTAGCAGTGATGATTTTATGAGATTCTTCATAAATAAAATAGATTTTATTAAAAATAAAATCATTGGCACCCTCCCAAACATGATTACTTCTTCCTCAGTAAATGAGGCAGTATCGGAAAGAACTGTAGAACCTCAGTATTGCTTAGGCTGTTTTGATTCAGTCAAGCTTTCAGAATTATCAAAAATATTAGCCTCATCTAAATCTTCAACTTGTATTTTGGACCCAATCTCAACCAAATTATTTAAAGAAGTGTTCCATTTGGTTCCTGGCCCCATTTTGGATATGATGAATCTATCCTTAGTAAACGGATACGTACCACAGGAATTTAAAATAGCTGTAATTAAACCTTTACTCAAGAAACCTTCCCTTGATCAAGATGACTTAGTGAATTACAGACCTATATCTAACCTTCCTTTCTTATCCAAAGTCCTTGAGAAAATAGTTGCTAATCAAGTCTGTGAACATCTAAACAGTAACGAGCTGTTTGAAGAGTTTCAGTCAGGTTTTAGAGCTCATCATAGCACTGAAACAGCACTGGTGAAGGTTACTAATGATATTCTCATGCCCTCAGATAATGGACTGGTGTCTGTTCTGGTTTTGTTAGATCTCAGTGCTGCTTTTGACACAGTCGATCATAATATTCTCTTAGAAAGGCTTGAACATGTTGCAGGGATCAAAGGAACAGCACTAGGCTGGTTTAAATCAAATTTGTCTGATAGATTCCAGTTTGTTCATCTAAATGATAAATCATCTTCACTCTCAAGGGTTACTTGTGGAGTTCCACAGGGTTCTGTCCTTGGACCAATTCTTTTCACCATATATACAGTTGTGTGCGAAAGTCAGGGCACCCCTTTAAAAACAGCATATTTTATATATTTAAAAATGTATATTCATATTTACTGTCTCTCTGGTATATGGGAAAAAAAGACAATATTGTCAGGAAACATTAATGCATAGTTACATTTTATTTTATAAATTGAACAAAATTACAAAAATTAAAAACATAATTTTGGCATGTGCAAAAGTCGGGGCACCCTACAGCATCAGTACCTTCAGTACTTAGTAACACCCCCTCTGGCAGATATCACAGCTTGTAAACGCTTTTTATAGCCAACAACAAGTTTCTGGATTCTATTATTTGGGATTTTTCCCCATTCTTCCTTGCAAAAGGCTTCCAGTTCTGCAATATTCTTAGGACGTCTTGCATGCACAGCTCTTTTAAGATCTACCCACAGATTTTCGATGATGTTTAAGTCGGGAGACTGTGAAGGCCATTCCAAAACCTTCAGCTTGCGTTTCTTGAGGTAGTCCATGGTGGATTTGGAGGTATGTTTAGGATCATTATCCTGTTGTAGAAGCCATCCTCTTTTCAGCTTTAGCTTTTTTACAGATGCTGTGATATTTGCCTCCAGAATTTGCTGGTATTTAATTGAATCCATTCTTCCCTCCACCCGAGCAATGTTCCCTGTCCCACTGGCTGCAACACAACCCCAAAGCATGATGGATCCACCCCCATATTTAACAGTTGGCAAGGTGTTCTTTTCATGAAATGCTGCTCCTTTTTTTCTCCAAACATACCTTTGCTTATTGTGGCCAAAGAGTTCTATTTTAACTTCATCAGTCCACAGCACTTGTTTCCAAAAGTCATCAGGCTTCTGTAGATGTTCTGTTGCATATTTTTGACGTTGTATTTTATGATGAGGTCGTAGATAAGGTTTTTTTCTGCAGACTCTTCCATGAAGGTCTTGTTTGTGCAAGTATCGGCGCACAGTGGAAGGGTGCACCACCACTCCTGAGTCTGCTAAATCTTCCTGGAGGTCTTTTGAAGTCAAATGTGGGTTTTGGTTTACCTTTCTGATCAGACTACGAGCTGTTCTCTCCGAGAGTGTCCTTGGTCTTCCAGATCTCTTCTTGACCTCCACAGTTCCCCTCACCTGCCATCTCTTAATTATGCCTCGCACTGTGGAAACTGCAAGCTGAAAACGCTTTGCTATCTTCTTGTAGCCCTCCCCGGCATTGTGGGCATCAATTACTTTCATTTTTTCTGTCTTACACAGCTTCTTAGAGGAACCCATGGTTGCTGAGTGTTTGTACAAGGTTTGTGGAGTCGCCGTATTTAAGAAACCCTCAAATTGGCACCAGCTGGCACTCCCTAATGACAATTGTTGACACATGCTTCAGGACCAATGAGCTGGTAGAGGTCTGAGCTTGTAAAAAGAATCTGAAACTTTGAAACTCTCAGGGTGCCCCAACTTTTGCACATGCCAAAATTATGTTTTTAATTTTTGTAATTTTGTTCAATTTATAAAATAAAATGTAACTATGCATTAATGTTTCCTGACAATATTGTCTTTTTTCCCATATACCAGAGAGACAGTAAATATGAATATACATTTTTAAATATATAAAATATGCTGTTTTTAAAGGGGTGCCCTGACTTTCGCACACAACTGTATGCTTCCAATTGGTAGAATCATTAGACAGCATGGGATAAATTTCCACAGCTATGCCGATGATACACAACTATATTTATCCATAAATCCTGATGAACCGAGACAGTTAGGTAGATTACAGGCATGTCTGGAAGACATAAAAACATGGATGACCCTAAACTTTTTGCTTTTAAATTCTGACAAAACAGAAGTTGCTGTCTTTGGACCAGAAGTTCTTAAACAGAAACTGATTAGTCAATCACTTCATCTGGATGGCATTAAATTGGCCCCCAGTAATAACGTAAAGAACCTCGGCGTTATTTTTGAGCAAGACTTGACATTTAAATCCCATATTAAACAGGTTTCTAGGATTTCTTTCTTTCACCTCCGGAATATTGCTAAAATTAGAAACATCCTGTCCAGGAGTGATGCTGAGAAACTAGTCCATGCATTTGTTACCTCAAGGCTGGACTACTGTAATTCTTTACTATCAGGAAGTCCACAAAATGCCATTAAAAGCCTTCAGTTGATCCAAAATGCGGCAGCAAGAGTTCTGATGAATATTAAAAAGAGAGATCACATTTCTCCTGTTTTAGCTTCCCTTCATTGGCTCCCTGTTAAATCCAGAATAGAATTTAAGATCCTTCTTCTTACATACAAAGCCCTTAATAATCAAGCTCCATCATACATCAGAGATCTAATTGTTCCATATGTTCCTAAAAGAGCACTTCGCTCTCAGACTGCAGGTTTACTTGTAGTTCCTAGGATCTCTAAAAGTAGAATGGGAGGCAGATCTTTTAGTTATCAGGCTCCTCTCCTGTGGAACCAGCTCCCAGCTTTAGTCTGTGAGGCAGACACTCTGTTTACTTTTAAGGCCAGGCTTAAAACTTTCCTTTTTGATAAAGCTTATAGTTAGAGTGGCTAAGGTCATCCTGAGCTATCTCTGTAGTTATGCTGCTATAGGCTTAGACTGCTGGAGGACAGACTTACCAATTTTCTTCACTCTGCTACTTCCTTTTCTCCTACGACTCTCCAGTTGTATTACAGTACATTCTGTTATTTCGACTGTTAACTTTGTTTTCTCTCAGTGTTTTTCTCCCCATAGAAGATATACGTGGTCTGGTATCCTGCTTGGCTGCAATGCCCTGTTGGACGGGGGTCATCGACTGGGATGATGCTCTCAGTAACTGAACATCCACTGTGTCCTGTTATCAACTTTTTACTTTCTGTAACATAGAAAGTTCTCTTATACCAGATCTTCTGTTCCTTCTGTGTTTCTGCTCTGTCTTCTCAAACCCCCAGACGGTCGTGGCAGATGGCCGCTCCTACTGAGCCTGGTTCTGTTGGAGGTTTCTTCCTGTTAAAGGGGAGTTTTTCCTCTCCACTGTCGCTACATGCTTGCTCAGTATGAGGGATTGCTGAAGGATTGCTGTGGTTGGAAATCTGCCCAAACTCACGCCAATGACTGACGCAATCTGCTGGGATTCCTTAAATAGGAAACTTTTTAACTGATTGGAATGTTTGTATAAATGTATTGAAATGACTTCTTGTTAAGTGCCTTGAGATGACATCTGTTGTGAATTGGCGCTATATAAATAAACTGAATTGAATTGAATTGAAATTGAATAATTTTTTTATTTTGCAGCTCTACACACTTTTTACATTATAGCAGCCAGGACAAAAGTTGCTAACTGATTTTAAAAGGTTGCTGACCCCTGAACAAGCCTGTATACATTTGTAAAATAAAATTATGAACCCTTCAATTGGTTTAGTGTTGAGCCATTAATGTTCAAATGCCAATAGCAAATGTTTAGGTTGCATTATGGATTCCAGCAACCTGTGTATGCTCAGATGAAATTACAAATCACAATGCACGGAGATAACTTACACATTTTTATTGGACAGGTATGGAAAAAGTTTACTAATAAAAATGCACTCACACATGTTTGTGGGTTATGGCGTGTGCAATCTCTCCCAGCACCCCAAGGAAGGTTTAATTGAAGACAGCATTCTGTCATTTCCTCCCTTCGCAGACCAGCTTCCCTCTCATTTGCATCCCTTGGTTCCACTCTGCCTGGTTCTGTTCATCTTCTGCTTGCATCACCAGGATGAATGACTGGTAATTACTTGAGACTCTCTTCTTTCCTACACAATTTTTTTTTTAATGAGAGACAGTTAACTAAAGTCCAGTTTAGAAACTTTTTTTGAAGAAATAAAACAAAGAGGCTGCAACATGAGTGCTTTGTAGTTTGCAAGAGCCATTTAGTGATTCAGTGCACAAGATTGCAAAATCTGAGTCTGCTGATTGTACAGTATTTTGAATATTGCTTGCAGTGCATTTAAAAGCATGCACTTTAAGAATTTAATCTAAAACAATTGAAATGCAAATATGCTGTACTGTCCCACAGTAAGAAGATTGAAGTGGGGACATGCGTATTTACACAAAGGTAAAAAATAACATACAAGAATAGATTAAGGAAAAGTTTACAACATGAGAACAAAAAATACAGTGCTTATGGAAAAAAGCACAGTCCGATTTAAAGTAATGTGCAGCTTAGTAGGTTAATTTAGTGAAGACAAATGTACAAGACTGTCCCACAGAGGGGAAATTCAGCTGTAACAGCAGCAAAGTGACAGGTAATAGAAGCATTAGATTCACATAAGAAAAAATTGACAAACAGAATTAAGAATATATGTACATCTAAAGTACTGTGCAGTTATTACTTCCACCAAGGAGGTTATGTTTTCGCCAGGGTTAGTTTGTTTGTATGTCTGTCATAACTCAAAAAGTTATGGATTTTGATGAAATGTCTGTAATGGAACCAGGAACAACTGATTAGAATCAGCCTCTGATTATAGAGCCTTTCCAAAAAACTAGAAAATCATGGAAAAGTTTATTTATTTCCTTACTTCCATTCAAAACATTAAACTTTCATAAATTATAGATACAGGGCTAACAACTTATATGATTTCAAGTATTTAGTTGTTTATTTGTACATAACTTGGGCTTCCAGCTCATAAAACCCATGAAAACAGGAATTCAAAACATTAGAATACTGTGAAGAAATCACCATTTACTTCTCAGTTTTTGCAGAAAAAAAAGAGAAAGAAATAAGGAGCACATCAAATCAATCAAAATATGGTATTTTCAAAACCATATGTCAATCTTCAAAACTTGGTAGGGAATCCCTCTGCCTTAATCACTGCCTGTATGCGTTGTGGCATTGAGGCTATCATCCTTTGGCATTGCCTGGGAGTTATGGAACCCCAGATTTCCTTGATGCTTGCTGTCAGCTCTTCTATGTTTTTGGGTCTGGTGCCCCTCATTTTCCTCTGGATAATACCTCATAGATTCTCAATGGGGTGTAGGTCCGGTGAGCTGGCTTGCCAGTCA
Source organism: Valencia hispanica (assembly GCA_963556495.2). Lineage (NCBI taxonomy): Eukaryota > Metazoa > Chordata > Actinopteri > Cyprinodontiformes > Valenciidae > Valencia > Valencia hispanica. Next base: position 225,594 of record OY747719.1, read on the forward strand.
AGCACTGTGATGGCACCATGGGCATCAAACCAGGTTGTGGTGCTTCTGGTGGTATGGGCAGGGGCCAGGTCCTGCTGGAAGATAAAATCTGCATCTCCATACAGATCCTCAGCAGAAGGAATCATGAAGTCCTCTAAAACATTCTGGTAGACTGATGTGGTGACCTTGGATTTAAGAAAGCAGAGTTCACCAACACCTGCACCGGACATTGTACTCCAAATCATGACTGACTGTGGATATTTCACACTGGACCTCAAGCAGTTTGGGTTCTGTTCCTAACCCGTCTTCCTCCAAACCCTTGGACCTTGATTCCCGAATGAAAGGCACACTTTATTTTCGTCGAGATAGATTTTATTTATTCCCAAAAAGGGGAAATTCACTTGGTCCAGTTCTCACATATTTAGAAATATGTATAGGATTAAAATGTGGAATGTTTGTATAAATGTATTGAAATGACTTCTTGTTAAGTGCCTTGAGATGACATCTGTTATGAATCGGCACTATATAAATAAACTGAATTGAATTGAATTAAAACAAAACAAAAGAATAACAAATTTAGGAGACATGTTGGATGTCTCTGTTGAACAGTCTTATGATTGCAGGAACAAACAATCTCCTGAGCCTCTCAGCCCTGCATCTCAAAGAGATCGGTTTTTCACTGCAGCTGCTTCCCTGGCTGGTCAGGACATAATGTGGGGGGGGGTTCTGTATTTGCCAGAATGCACTGCAGCTTCCTCCTCATCTGCCTCTCCACCACAGTTCGTACAGGGTCCAGCTCCCGACCCAGCACATAATTGGCCTTTTTGACCAGTTTGTCCAGACGTTCACAGTCTTTGTTCATAGTGCTACTGCCCCGGCAGACAACAGCATACAGAAGCACACTTTGGATGACTGTGGTAGAACATTTGCAGCATGTCACTGCAGACATCAAAAGACCTGAAGAAGAAAAGGCCACTCTGTCCCTTCCTGTATGCTGCATCTGTGTTGGTGGTCTACTCCAGTTTCTGGTCCAGAACCGCCCCCAGGTATCTGTAAGACTCCACAGTCTTTATTTCCTCCCCCATTTACGTAGACTGGCTGTCATGGTGGTTTAGATCTCCTGATCTAAACAGCTGTATCATCTGAATATTTTTGAGTTGTATCTGACAATAAAACAGATGTTAAAAGTCTTGGGGTATTCAACCATGCCTCATTTAAGCAATCTAGACAGGTCAGTGAAGTGGTTCAATCAGGCTTCTTTTATCTTAGGCAGTTAGCAAAGGTAAAGCCATACGTATGCGTATATGTGTATGTATATACGTATGAGAAAAGGATGCATTCCTGCAAATCTTGTGGAGCAGGTCATCCACCTGTTCATCACTTGCAGACTGGACTATTGCAACTCCCTGTATTTTGGTTTGGATCAGTCTTCTGTTGGACGTCTCCAGATGGTCCAGAATGCGGCTGCTCGTCTGCTAACATGGTACAAAACGGACTGAGCATATAACCCCGGAGTTAGAATATCTTCACTGGTTTCCTGTTTTATTCAGGATCCAGTTAAAAATGTTGTTGTTTGTATTTAAGTGTCATAACGGCCTAGCCCCTTCTTATCTGTCAGACCTATTGGTGACCCATATTCCTGCCAGAACTATGAGGTCCAGCTCACAGATGCTTTTAGTGGTTCCAAGGTCAAAAAGCAGGTCTTGTGGAGATAGAGCATTTTCTGTGGCAGCTCCCAAACTTTGGAACAGTTTGCCTTTTAATATTAGGTCTGCCCAATCTCTGGAAATATTTTAATCTCTACTGAAGACTTAACTTTATGAACTGGCTTTTATTCAAATTTGAACTATAACTTAAGGTATGATATTTAGGCTACTATGTCATATTTCAATATTCTGCTTTTTAAAATTTGAACTTCACTTTTGTTTATTTTATTGTATTTTTATTTCTATGTGGCTACTCATATATTTTATAGCATCACTGTAATCTTTTAATGCTTTTATCTTGTCTTACCCTGTGAAGCACTTTGGGCAGCGTTACTGTTGTAAATGTGCTATATAAATAAATTTGACCTTGACCTGTATATATATATATATATATATATATATATATATATATATATATATATATATATATATATATATATATATATATATATATATATATACACACACACACACACACACGTGTATGTGTATACGTGTGTGTGTGTGTGTATATATACACACATCTACGTATATGTGTGTGTGTGTGTATATATATATATATATATATATATATATATATATATATATATATATATATATATATATATATATATATACACACACACACACACACACGTGTATGTGTATACGTGTACGTTCATATAGTCTGCAGACATAAAGTATATAGATTGTTTACCTGTTTTATGTGTTGGCCCAGAGTTTTGCTGCCCACTGCCATCCTCCACAACTACAGAATTGTCCCTCTTATTTCTGTCAAAATCGTCATGTCCATTTTCTGTCAGGACCGCTCTAGAGGTAACATTAAACACCGGGCTGTCAGCCAATAAAACATGGAAGATTCCCTCCTCAACTCCTCCCTGATCGGTTATACCGTCGTGCCTCTGTTGCGTTCACCGAAGCCAGGAAATTACAAAACTACCTTCTTTGTTAATGTCATAGGGTGGCTCAGTTAATGTAAACTTATTCCTTCTGGGGTAAACAAAAACATTTGGGGCTTGAGGAGAAATGTTCCGGGCTAGAGCCAGGAATGGCCAGGCCAGCCGACGCCACTGGGTTCTACTGTTCCCTCTGATGCTGCCTCACTTACTGAGAGAAAAGTGATCATGTTTGGGAGGATGCCAATGATTTTCTTTTTAATAGAATTAATTTTATTTAATCCCATAAAGTCATCACTACTAAGAGCTGGGGGAATAGTTGACTCAACAGAGCTATGACTTTGTAAGTTTAGCAACTGTATTAAAGGAAACCTAGAATTGTTCTTATTCTCCTCTATTAATGATGAAAAATATGCTGTTCTAGCTTGTCAAAGGAGCTTTTTATACATCAGCAGACTATTTTTCCAGGTTAAATAGGAATCCTCTAACTGGATTCATCTAGGTTTGTAGAGTGCCATTTTCTCTCCAATTTCCTAATATTTTGCTTAAAAGTAGCCAGCTTTGTATTAAACCAGGGAATCAACCTCCTATGGCTAATCACTTTTTTAAGGGGGCTACACTATCTAATGCCAAACACAATGAGTAAGTAACGCTTTGAACCAGACTGTCAATTTAATGACATTCAAATCCCATATTAAACAGGTTTCTAGGATTTCCTTGTTTCACCTCCGGAATATTGCTAAAATTAGAAACATCCTGTCCAGGAGTGATGCTGAGAAACTAGTCCATGCATTTGTTACCTCAAGGCTGGACTACTGTAATTCTTTACTATCAGGTAGTCCACAAAATGCCATTAAAAGCCTTCAGTTGATCCAAAATGCTGCAGCAAGAGTTCTGATGAATATTAAAAAGAGAGATCACATTTCTCCTGTTTTAGCTTCTGTTCATTGGCTCCCAGTTAAATCAAGAATAGATCCTCCTTCTTACATACAAAGCCCTTAATAATCAAGCTCCATCATCCATCAGAGATCTGATTTGTCCATATGTTCCTAACAGGCTCCTCTCCTGTGGAACCAGCTCCCAGTTTTAGTCCGTGAGGCAGACACTCTGTTTACTTTTAAGGCCAGGCTTAAAACTTTCCTTTTTGATAAAGCTTATAGTTAGAGTGGCTAAGGTCATTCTGAGCTATCTCTGTAGTTCTGCTGCTATAGGCTTAGACTGCTGGAGGACAGACTGACCACTTTTCTTTACTCTACTACTTTTCTCTCCTACTACTCTCCAGTTGCATTATTGGCTGTTATTTCAACTGTTAACTTTGTTTTTTCACAGTGTTTTTCTCTCCATAGAAGCTACACCTTGTCTGGTATCCTGCTTGGCTGCAATGCCCTGTTGGACGGGGGGCATCGACTGGGATGATGCTCCCAGTAACTGAACATCCACCGTGTCATGTTATCAACTTTTTACTTTCTTTAATATAGAAAGTATTCTTACATCAGTTATTTGTTCTTTCTGTGTCTCTGCTCTGTCTTCTCAAACCCCCTGATGGTCATGGCAGATGCCCCCTCGTACTGAGCCAGGTTCTGGTTCTGCTTGAATTTTCTTCCTGTTAAAGGGGAGTTTTACCTCTCCACTGTCGCTACATGCTTGCTCAGTATGAGGGATTGATGAAGGATTGCTGTGGTTGGAGTCTGGGTCAACGGGGGGCAACTGCCAGTCAATGACTCGATGCAATCTGCTGGGATTCCTTAAATAGAAAACTTTAAACTGATTGGAATGCTTGTATTTAAATGATTTTCTCGTAAAGTGCCTTGAAATGACAGCTGTTGTGAATTGGCGGTATATAAATAAACTGAATTGAATTTTTTTTATTGAATTGAAGGGTTAGAGATGGAATTGCTGCCATCCACTGTGTTACTCTGAGACACTGAGGAAAGTAAGAATGGAACAGAGTCTTTAAAACTTGTTACAGCCTTGTCTTATAAAGCTCTACTATATTCTTTCAGATTTTAGATGGTTAAAGTTAATTCAAAAGTTATCAAAAATTGTCATACAGAACCAGGTTATGGAGGAGGACAGTTATTTCCTCACACTCAATGCCGTATATCAGTACAACGTCCAAAGTGTGTTGACCTGACTGGGTGGGTCACTCTACTTTTTGAGTAAAGCCAATTGAGTCTAAAATAGCATTAACGGCTGGATTTAGGCTATCACTTTCAGTGGGGGGTAAGCCGTATTGCGTCATTTCCTGTTGTCACTGTTGCGCTCCCTGTAAACTGTTTGGTGTTCAGACTCTCTTGAATTGATCTTATTTTCTCTGTGCTGAGGCCTTTCTAAGTTATTCTAACACACAAGCACACTAAAACACACGTTTTGTGGTGGTGTACTTTACGTTTTGGGAACTCCTTGTGTTTCACACAGCTTTTCTTGGGGTGGTAAGGTCTCGCTAGCTCAGTTAGCTTAGCTTCATTGCGGCTATGGCTACTCTTCTCTCTCTGTCTCTAACTCTTCTCTTCTCTCTTGCTCTCTCTGTCAGATGTTTAGTTACTTCCCTGCCTCCTTTAGTGATAATGGTAACTGTAATAAATGTAATATTTTTGTAGCTTTGGAGGCGAGGGTATCAAAATTAGAAGCACGGCTCCGCGCTGTTAAAAAACCAGCTGATAGCCGAAGCCCATTAGCCAGCGCGGAGCCAACAAGGATAGAACCCCCTAGCTGTCCTTCGGTAGAGCCCGCGCAGCCGGGACCTCAGGCTGGCTGGGTGACTATACGTAGGAAGCATAGTTCTAGGACCCAGCCCCCGGGCCACCACCAACCAGTCCGCGTTTCTAACAGATTTTCCCCGCTCAGCGACACACCCGCTGAGACCCTGGTAATTGGCAGCTCCATAGTCAGAAACGTGGCATTAGAGACACCATTGACCATAATCAAATGTTTGCCAGGGGCCAGAACGGGCGACATCAAATCCTACCTGAAACTGCTGTCTAAAGATAAGCGTAAATACAGTAAGATTGTTATTCACGCTGGCGGTAATGACACCCGGTTACGCCAATCGGAGGTCACAAAAATTAGTGTTGCTTCGGTGTGTAAGTTTGCCAAAACAATGTCTGACTCTGTAATCTTTTCTGGTCCCCTGCCTGATCGGACCAGTGACGACATGTTTAGCCGCATGCTGTCATTCAATCAATGGTTGTCTAGGTGGTGTCTTGCAAACGATGTGGGCTACATTGATAACTGGCGAACTTTTTGGGGAAAACCTGGTCTGATCCGGAGAGACGGCATCCATCCCACTTTGGATGGAGCAGCTCTTCTTTCTAGGAATATGGACGAATTTATTAGTCCTCCAAAACAATGACAACCCAGGGTCCAGACCAGGAAGCAGAGTCGTAGTTTACCCACCTCTCTGCTGCTTCTGTACTGTTAAACACCCATTACCCTATAGAAAGAGTGTCTTGCCCACGGCCAAAATTAAATGGATTAAAAGTTAAGCCAACAAAAGCAAATTATGGAAATCTCATAAATATAAATACGACTTTGACTGAACAGAAAAATAAATCTATTAAATGTGGTTTATTAAACATAAGATCTCTCTCCTCAAAGACTTTGTTAGTAAATGACTTGATTTGTGATAATCACATTGATTTTACTTTGTGTCACAGAAACCTAGTTGCAGCAGGAGGATTATGTCAGTATAAATGAGTCAACTGCTTCCAGTCATTTAAATTTTCACATTCCTAGAAATACTGGGCGAGGAGGAGGAGTTGCAACCATTTTTCGTTCTGATTGACTAATTAGTCCCAGACCAATTGATAGCTACAGTTCTTTTGAACATCTAACCCTTAATTTTCCTCATCCAAGATGCAAAACATTAAGACCATTTTTGTTTGTGGTTTTGTATCGTCCACCAGGCCCTTACTCTCAATTCTTGGATCAGATCTCAGATTTTTTATCTGATTTAGTATTAAATACTGATAGGGTTATTATACTGGGGGACTTTAATATTCATGTGGATACTGAAAGTGATAGCCTAAATGCAGCCTTTAATGCTATTTTAGACTCAATTGGCTATACTCAAAAAGTACAGGGATCGACCCACTCAGGCAAACCCACTTTGGACCTTGTACTGACATACGGTATTGAGTGTGAGGAAATAACAGTCCACCCACATAACCCGGTCCTGTCTGACCACTTCTTGATAACTTTTGAATCTACTTTAACTGACCATCTTAAATCTGAAAGAAAATGTCATTATAGTAGAGCTTTATCAGACAATGCTGTAACAATTTTTAAAGAATATGTTCCATTCTTACTTTCCTTAGTGTCTCAGGGTAACACAGTGGATGGGAGCAATTCTATCTCTAACCCTTCAGAAATTGATGGTCTGGTTCACAGCGTTACGTCCTCATTGCGTTTGGCATTAGATAGTGTAGCCCCCTTAAAAAAGAAAGTGGCTAGCCATATGAGGCTGACTCCTAGGTTCAACGCAGAGTTGCGTACTTTAAAGCAGAATACTAGGAAGTTGGAGAGGAAATGGCGCTCTACACACCTAGAGGATTCCTATTTAACCTGGAATAACAGTCTACTGCTGTATAAAAAGACCCTTCGACAAGCTAGAACAGCAGATTTTTCATCATTAATAGAGGCGAATGAAAACAATCCTAGGTTTCTTTTTAGTACAGTTGCCAAACTTACACAGAGTCATGGCTCTGTTGAGCCAACTATTCCCCCAGCTCTTAGCAGTGATGATTTTATGGGATTCTTCATAAATAAAATTAATTCTATTAAAAATAAAATCATTGGCATCCTCCCAAACATGATTACTTCTTCCTCAGTAAATGAGGCAGTATCAGAAAGAACTGTAGAACCTCAGTTGTGCTTAGGCTGTTTTGATTCAGTCGAGCTTTCGGAATTATCAAAAATATTAGCCTCATCTAAACCTTCAACTTGTATGTTGGACCCAATCCCAACCAAATTATTTAAAGAAGTGTTCCATTTGGTTCCTGGCCCCATTTTGGATATAATGAATCTATCCTTAGTAAACGGATACGTACCACAAGAATTTAAAATAGCTGTAATTAAACCTTTACTCAAGAAACCTTCGCTTGATCAAGATGACTTAGTGAATTACAGACCTATATCTAACCTTCCTTTCTTATCCAAAGTCCTTGAGAAAATTGTTGCTAATCAAGTCTGTGAGCATCTAAACAGTAACGAGCTGTTTGAAGAGTTTCAGTCAGGTTTTAGAACTCATCATAGCACTGAAACAGCACTGGTGAAGGTTACTAATGATATTCTCATGGCCTCAGATAATGGACTTGTGTCTGTTCTGGTTTTGTTAGATCTCAGTGCTGCTTTTGACACAGTCGATCACAATATTCTCTTAGAAAGGCTTGAACATGTTGCAGGGATCAAAGGAACAGCACTAGGCTGGTTTAAATCATAGTTGTCTGATAGATTCCAGTTTGTTCATCTAAATGATAAATCTTCTTCACTCTCAAGAGTTACTTGTGGAGTTCCACAGGGTTCTGTGCTTGGACCAATTCTGTTCACCATATACATGCTCCCAATTGGTAGAATCATTAGACAGCATGGGATAAATTTCCACAGCTATGCAGATGATACACAACTATATTTATCCATAAATCCTGATGAACCCAGTCAGTTAGGTAGATTACAGGCATGTCTGGAAGACATAAAAACATGGATGACCCTAAACTTTTTGCTTTTAAATTCTGACAAAACAGAAGTTGCTGTCTTTGGACCAGAAGTTCTTAAACAGAAACTGATTAGTCAATCACTTCATCTGGATGGCATTAAATTGGCCCCCAGTAATAACGTAAAGAACCTCGGTGTTATTTTTGACCGAGACTTGACATTTAAATCCCATATTAAACAGGTTTCTAGGATTTCTTTCTTTCCCCTCCGGAATATTGCTAAAATTAGAAAAATCCTGTCCAGGAGTGATGCTGAGAAACTAGTCCATGCATTTGTTACCTCAAGGCTGGACTACTGTAATTCTTTACTATCAGGAAGTCCACAAAATGCCTTCAGTTGATCCAAAATGCGGCAGCAAGAGTTCTGATGAATATTAAAAAGAGAGATCACATTTCTCCTGTTTTAGCTTCCCTTCATTGGCTCCCTGTTAAATCCAGAATAGAATTTAAGATCCTTCTTCTTACATACAAAGCCCTTAATAATCAAGCTCCATCATACATCAGAGATCTAATTGTTCCTTATGTTCCTAACAGAGCCCTTCGCTCTCAGACTGCAGGTTTACTTGTAGTTCCTAGGATCTCTAAAAGTAGAATGGGAGGCAGATCTTTTAGTTATCAGGCTCCTCTCCTGTGGAACCAGCTCCCAGCTTTAGTCTGTGAGGCAGACACTCTGTTTACTTTTAAGCCCAGGCTTAAAACTTTCCTTTTTGATAAAGCTTATAGTTAGAGTGGCTAAGGTCATCCTGAGCTATCTCTGTAGTTATGCTGCTATAGGCTTAGACTGCTGGAGGACAGACTTACCAATTTTCTTCACTCTGCTACTTCCTTTTCTCCTACGACTCTCCAGTTGTATTACAGTACATTCTGTTATTTCGACTGTTAACTTTGTTTTCTCTCAGTGTTTTTCGCTCCATAGAAGATATACCTGGTCTGGTATCCTGCTTGGCTGCAATCCCCTGTTGGACGGGGGGCATCGACTGGGATGATCCTCCCAGTAACTGAACATCCACTGTGTCCTGTTATCAACTTTTTACTTTCTGTAACAGAAAGTTCTCTTATATCAGATCTTCTGTTCCTTCTGTGTCTCTGCTCTGTCTTCTCAAACCCCCAGACGGTCATGGCAGATGGCCGCTCCTACTGAGCCTGGTTCTGTTGGAGGTTTCTTCCTGTTAAAGGGGAGTTTTTCCACTCCACCGTCGCTACATGCTTGCTCAGTATGAGGGATTGCTGAAGGATTGTTGTGGTTGGAAAGTCTGCATCAACGGGGCCCAACCTCACGCCAATGACTGACGCAATCTGCTGGGATTCCTTAAATAGGAAAGTTTTTAACTGATTGGAATGTTTGTATAAATGTATTGAAATTACTTCTTGTTAAGTGCCTTGAGATGACATCTGTTGTGAATTGGCGCTATATAAATAAACTGAATTGAATTTAATTGAATTGTCCACATGAATATTGAAATCCCCCACTATAATGACCCTATCAGTATTTAATACTAAATCAGATAAAAATGTGAGATCTGATCCAAGAATTGAGAGTAATTAGAAAAAATCCATTCAAAAATACTTTATTGATCCCAGAGGGAGGGCCTGGTGGAAGATACAAAACCACAAACAAAAGTGGTCTTAATGTTTTGAAACTTGGATGAGGAAATTAAGGATTAAATGTTCAAAAGAACTGTAGCTATTAATTGGTCTGGGATTAATTAGTAAATCAGAATGAAAAATGGTTGCAACTCCTTCTCCTCGCCTAGTACATCTAGGAGTGTGAAAATTGTAATAATTGGAAGGAGTTGACTCATTTATACTGACACAATCCTCCTGCTGCCGCCAGGTTTCTGTGTGACAAAATAAATTATTTTGATTATTACGAATCAAGACATTTACTAACAAAGTCTTTGAGGAGAGAGATCTTATGTTCCTCCATCCACCCATCCATTATCTGTACCCGTTCATCCTATGCAGAGTTGCAGGGGGGCTTGTCCCTATCTCCAGCAGTTACGGGACGAGAGCCCGGGTACACCCTGGACAAGTCGCCAATCCATTGCAGATCTTATGTTCAATAAACCACATTTAATAGTTTTATTTTTCTGTTTAAAGTCGTATTTATCTTTATGAGATTTTCATGATTTGCTTATTAGGTTAACTTTTAATCCATTTGATTTTGCCGTGGGCAAGACATTGTCTTAATGGGGTAATGGGTGGGTAACAGTACAGAAGCAGCAGAGAGGTGGGTTAAACTACGACTCTGCTTCCTGGTCTGGTCCCAGGGTTGTCAGTGTTTTGGAGGACTAATAAATCTGGTCAGATTTCTAGTAAAAAGAGCTGCTCCATCCAAGGTAGGATGGATGCCGTCCATCCAGATCAGACCAGGTTTTCCCCAAAATGTTTGCCAGTTATCAATGTACCCCACATTGTTTGCAGGACACCACCCAGACAACCATTAGTGGAATGACAGCATGTGGCTAAACATGTCGTCACTGGTCCGATCGGGCAGGTTACTATAACTGGAGGGCCATAGTACGGGAAAGACGCCTCCCTTGACTCATCCTCTATGGGCAGGAGGATGGACGCATCTGTAGAAACTTTGGCTTTGTGTGATTTGACCCCACGAATTTTTTCTCCAGCTCAGACGATGACCAAATAGCCAGAAAACATCGGCTCTCACCAGGTTGGACCAACATGCTTATTTCTAGCTTCCATTGCTACAAATTAAAATGACGGATGTTGTTTCACCTCGATATGCCAAGCTTCTGTAATTCAGCCCCCACAGCTTGGTTGCATCACAATGTATGCAGAACAGAAACCGGTTCTTCCAAAGAACCATTCTGGCCCAGCTACGAGTTGGTACAAGCACCTGTTTCTTGGTTAGGAACCAAGAAACAGGTGCTTGGGCAGTGGAAAACCAAAGAACCAGTTCCAAGTCAGACTCCAGCATCAAACCAGCACTGAAATCAGCTCAGTGGAAAAGGCCCCTGAGTTTCCTACTGCCTGGGGGTTGGTTTGTGCCCTACAATTGTCTTCAGGCTCGTCCAAACCCCACTGATGTCCTGTTTCAGCTGGTCCTCCATCTTCTTTCTATAAATGTTTTTTCCTTGTCTAATTTTCCATCTCAGTTTCTTCTGCACAGCTCTCAGCTCCTCCTTGTTTCCAGATCCAAAGGCTCTCTACTTTTCCTTGAATAGAGCCTTTTTTTCCAGGTTGATCCAGGGCTTGTTGTTGGAAAAACACTGTACTTTTATGATGACCATGGTGTTGTCTACACAGAAGTTGATGTAGTTCGTTATGCAGTCTCTGATGCTGTCAATATAATTACCATGTGAACATAACTTTTCCCACACAGTAGAACAGTCCCTCTGTCACGCTGTCCTATTCACTCCTCATTGTCTTCACCTGTCTCTCAAATCATTCATACCTGATCCTACTCACCTCCGGCCTTTACTACCCATCACTTCCCTTCACTCAGCGCCGGATGATTACTATTGTTGTCTTCCACTCCATGGTGTGTCGTCTTCTTGCCTCTCCGTTCCTGCTCGATGTCCAGTCTCTCCGTTCCTGCCGTCATCCTCTTCACCACCATCATCATCATCACCTCCTTTAATAAACATCCTGCACCTTCCTTCAGCATCTGCGCTTGGGTCCACACTCCACACACACATCCCTGACACCCTCAGAGGCTCTTCAATCTCGTCAGACCATTTCCTCACTGTGCGTGTCACAGCTGTTTCTCTGTGTACAAGAGGTTTATACATAGGCTGGAGTTACCCAGGTTGTGTTCTGAGCCCCCCAGGGGAGGGAGAGGTGATGAGGTGTATACCTCCTTGGTGTTGGCATACAATAAGTCCAGTGTTTCATTGTCTCTGCCAAGGACGTCATGTTTTTGCCAGGGTTTGTCTTTGTTTGTCTGTCTGTCTGTTAGCAACATAACTCAAACAGTTATAGACAGATTTTGATTACATTTTCAAGAAATGTCTGTAAAGGGACCAGGAACAAGTGATAAGAATTTGGGGGTGATCCAGATTACCGTCTGGGGGAGTGGGTTGGACTGAGCTGCCTTGGTAAAGGTCTGTGCTCTCAGAATGCTTTTTGAGTTGTCTGTGCTGTGGCAGGGTGAAGGTTGAGAGAGTGGAGTACAGGGTTATGTGATTAAAGGCCCCAGAGTTCAGAAAGAGGACCTGGGGGTGCTTTGTTTGGAGTCTGCTGGTCACAGTGTGGAAGACATTGCAGGCTGCAGCACCATTAGCAAAGGGGGGGACATATACAGCTATCATGAATAAAGGTGTAAACGCCCGCGGTAGATAGTACGGCCTCATCCCAACAGCTCAATGTCTTTACTGCATTGTTTCTCTTTGATAGATAAATGTGCAGAATTGCACCTTTTATCATTTACAAATACAGCCAGACCCCTCATCTCTTCTTACCGCCCTCCTTGCTTCTGTCTGCCCGGAGCAGATGAAAACCATCCATATTAATGTGTGAGTCTGGAGTTACCGCATTTAGACCATTGTGCGAACTTGCTGTCCACAATAAAAAACTATCTCAAAAACACACAAAAGCTTTGAAATACATTTATTTAAAGGGAAAAAAGCTCAGGACTGAGTTGCTGAAACAGGCTGCCTGCTCGCAGGGTGCTGGAATTGATCAAAATGACTTAAGTTGGTTGTTTCATAATATCACTGCACTCTTGGCACTTTTTTACATCAGTACAGTACAGTACAGTAATTCAGCTCTTTTCCCATTAACAAGAAAAAGTAATTTGAAAAATGAGCATAGCTTCTCACCAAGGATAGCAGCCTGCTGCATTGTACGCTGTGTAATACTGGGCTGTGACAAAGCTCCAGTCGGTGTTGATGCCATGTATGGTGCGGGACAGTGAGCGCGCTGGTGTGGGGGTTTCTGCTTGCATTGGTTCGATGTTCGCTGGTAGTCATGAGAGGCCATCAGCTCCAACGCCTCCTTAAATGCCTCCTCATCGTGAGTAGCTTCATCTAGCTCCCTGTGAATCCTGTCTTCAGCCACCACGCACTGAAATGCCTACAGCTCAGTATTGGACCATGGTATTGTTTTGTTGTTACCATTGTCATTCTGTGTCAACTCTAAATATGTTCAGTTGCTGTAGTGAGTTTTTAAAAGTGGCGGAACAAATGTTGTTAATAGTGTCACCCATGTGACGCAACCAGTGACTCCACTGTTTAGCCAATCAGTGACCGACAGTCTTCTGATGTCACATTTTCAGCCCTGCCTGACCCACAATCAACCACAACGAAGTGGGTTCTAAAAAAAAGGGGCCGATACAGCCCTACCATTACTAGAGAAAAATCTCTAAAGCTCTAGAACCGGGGGCAGTCGAGTTAAGTTGAGTAGGGACTAGTGGTAAATGGCCTAAGAACCTGGTTAAGATCCTGAATTACCAAATGCAAATACTTGTCAATGTTTTCACAATCTTAAGAGTTTATTTATTTACTCATTTATTGGAATTTTATGAGATTAGAAATTGATAGAGAAAATTGTCAGGTGTGATGTGTGATAAAAGGGTATCAGCAAGGCTGCAAAGAAAGGTGTTCAAGACCAGCAATGCTGTATGGTTTTGAGAGAGTGCCTGAGAGGAAACTGAGGCAGAACTGGAGGTTGAAGAGCTTAAGATGTTGAGGTTCTCTTTGGGAGTCATGAGGATGGATAGGATAGTCAATAGCTGGATAGTGAAATCTGGAACAAATGATTCTTGACTGAATGAAAATTCTTAAAAGCACAGCGTTACATCAGATTTTATTTCATTTGTGAAAACAAATAAACAAGCATTTTTTAACAAGTTTTCTTGTTTTATGTTCCACAACTCTAAGGCATTGCAAATGTATCTATAGATGATGATGATGTTGATCGTGATGATAGGAGTAAGAAAAGGCTCTGCGGACACTTTCTCACTCCCCCTCAAGCTGTCTGTGACATTTCTCATCCATCTCCACAGGAAAAACATTGAGTGCTAAAGAAACACATGACACTGTTGCTTTAGTTGCTATGTAGAGAACTGGTATTTAAGCTACTGTAGAGGCCGTCAACATTTTATTAAATGCAACTGAAAATGAATAAGACAGTCACAAGAATAGAATGAAATTCAGAAACCCTATGCAAAATAAAAAATATATCTTATAACATTTATTGCAGTAACTACAAATACCAATAAATAATTAACTACTTTTTTCAGTATCTTTTTAGCTTTAGAAGCAGACAACTATGAAAAGAAAAAGAAAAAATCCCAAATTTCCTTTGCGTCACTTAAAGGTAGAACAGCAAGGTAAAATAAAATTAGCCTGTTCTGATACATAAAAAGAGCATATTTAAAGTATATAGATTGATTACATCTTTGGATGCTAGTTTTAAATGCTAGAGGGAGAGAGCAGGTGGAAGTAATCAACTGGGATATGAGGTAAAAAGGGTGGTTGACAGAAGACACTTAAGAAACTAAAGATAATAAGTCTGGAAGGGAATCTAAGGAAACACTGGAAAACAGAAGGAGGAATTAAATATAACAACTAACTGGGACTAATGAAGGACAAGTATTAATAGGAACTTGGGGAAAATAGAGATTAACACAAACAAGGGCAACCAAACACAAGACCAGCAGAGGGAGACAAAGAATAACTAAAACATAATAGAACTAAATAAGGAAAACTAACAAAACACAAACACCCAGGAACCATGACAGGACCCCCCCCTCAAGGGTGGATACCAGACGCCCCTAAGAGCCCAAAACAAAAACGAAGGCTAAAGTCCTGAGGCCGGCGACAAAGGAGCAGGAACCTGGGAGGCCGGCGACAAAGGAGCAGGAACCTGGGAGGCCGGCGACGAAGGAGCAGGAACCTGGGAGGCCGGCGACGAAGGAGCAGGAACCTGGGAGGCCGGCGACGAAGGAGCAGGAGACGAGGAACCAGGCGACGAGGAGGCCGGCTGCGGAGTGGAACCTTGTGTCTGGGTGGCTGGCTGCGGAGTGGAACCTTGTGTCTGGGTGGGTGGCTGCTTAGAACCTTGTGTCTTGGGAACCGGCTGCTGAGAACCTTGTGGCTTGGGAACCGGCTGCTGAGAACCTTGTGGCTTGGGAACCGGCTGCTGAGAACCTTGTGGCTTGGGAACCGGCTGCTGAGAACCTTGTGGCTTGGGAACCGGCTGCTGAGAACCTTGTGGCTTGGGAACCGGCTGCTGAGAACCTTGTGGCTTGGGAACCGGCGTCGACTCAGGGGATCTTGGTAGGACGCTGGGAACTCTCAAGAGGACCCACGACGAGGCGTAGAAGACTCACGACGTGGCGCAGAAGACCCACAGCGACGGCGTGGCACAGAGGACCCACGGCGATGGCGTGGCCTAGAGGACCCACAACGTGGCGCTGAAGACCCACGACGTGCCGCTGAAGACCCACGACGTGGCGTAGAACTCACGGCCGTGTCCCTCTGGATAACCTGGGTGGAGCCGAGAGCCCGAGGCGTGTCCCTCTGGACACCTTCAGCGGAGTCTGGAGTCCCAGGCATGTCCCTCTGAACTCCCTCGGCGGAGTCTGGAGCCCGAGGCATGTCCTTCTGGACACCCTCGGCGGAGTCTGGAGCCCGATAGGTGTCCCTTCGAAGACCTATTGGAAGGTGTGCCAGTGGGATTGAGGAGGTCTCAATCCCACTGGCCCACCTTCCAATCTGGAAGCAGGGTTTGGGGACTTTGGGTCGGGCTCTCCAATCTCTGGTGCTGAGGTCACAGAGGTCGTTAAAAAGCCCTCGGTCGCAAGGTGGATGAGATTCGACCGGAGTTCCTCAAGGCTCAGGATGTTGTGGGACTGTGTTGGTTAACGCGGCTCTGCAGTATTGCGTGGACATCGGGGGCAGTTCCCTTGGATTGGCAGACCGGGGTGATGGTCCCCCTGTTAAAAAAAGGGGAACGCAGAGTGTGTTCCAACTACAGGGGGAACACACTTCTGAGCCTCCCTGGTAAGGTCTATTCAGGGGTTCTGGAGAGGAGGGTCCTAAGGATAGTCAAACCTTGGATCCAGGAGGAACAATGCGGTTTTTTTCGTCCTGGCCGTGGAACACTGGACCAGCTCTACACCCTCAGCAGGGTCCTGTAGGGTGCGTGGGAGTTCGCCCAACCGGTCTACATGTGTTCTGTGGACTTGGAGAAGGTGTTCGACCGTGTCTCTCGGGGAGGCCTGTGGGGGGTACTCCGGGAGTATGGGGTACCGGGCCCCTTGATACGGGCTGTTAGGTCCCTGTACAACTGATGCCAGAGTTTGGTTCGCATTGACGGCAGTAAGTCGTGCTTGTTTCGAGTGAGAGTTGGACTCCGCCATGGTTGACCTTTGTCACCAATCCTGTTCATAACTTTTATGGACAGTATTTGTAGGTGCAGCCAAGGTGTTGAGGGGATACGTTTTGGTGGCCTCAGGATCGGGTCTCTGCTTTTTGCAGATGACGTGGTCCTATTGGCTTCATCGGAACGCGATCTACAGCTTTCGCTGGAGCGGTTCGCAGCCGAGTGTGAAGCCGCTGGGATGAGAATCAGCACCTCCAAATTCGAGGCCATGGTCTTGAGCCGGAAAAGGGTGAGGGGCCTTCTCCGGGTCGAGGATGGGGTCCTTCCCCAAGTGGAGGAGTTTAAGTATCTGGGGGTCTTGTTCACGAATGAGAGAAAAATGGAGCGGGAGATCAACAGAAGGATTAGTGGGGCATCTGCAGTTACCGACCTGTACCGGTCTGTCGTGGTGAAGAGAGAGCTGAGCCGAAAGGCGAAGCTCTCGATTTACTGGTCGATATATGTTCCTACCCTCATCTATGGTCACGAACTCTGGGTGGTGACCGAAAGAACGAGATCACGGATACAAGCGGGTGAAATGAGTTTCCTCCGTAGAGTGTCTGGGCTCTCCCTTAGAGATAGGGTGAGAAGCTCAGTCATCCGGAGGGGGCTCAGAGTAGAGCCGCTGCTCCTCCACATTGAGAGGAGTCAGTTGAGGTGGCTTGGGCATCTGATCAGGATGCCTCCTGGACGCCTCCCTGGTGAGGTGTTTCGGGCACGTCCCACTGGGAGGAGGCCCAGGGGAAGACCCAGGACACGCTGGAGGGACTATGTTTCTCGGCTGGCCTGGGAGCGTCTTGGGATTCCTCCAGAGGAGCTCGTCCAAGTGGCTGGGGAGAGGGAAGTCTGGGTCTCTTTGCTTAAGCTGCTGCTCCCGTGACCCGACCCCGGATAAGCGGAAGAAAATGGATGGATGGATGGAATTTGGATAAGAAAGGAAGGTTAGATATAGGTCTGTAATTCACAAAGTTATATTAAACAAGGGAAGGTTTCTTGAGTAAAGGTTTAATTACAGCTATTTTAAATTCTCGTGGAACGTATCAGTTTACTAAAGATAGATTCCTCATATCCAAAATGGGGCCAGGAACCAAATGGAACACTCCCTTAAATAATTTGGTTGGGATTGGGTCCAACATACAAGTTGAAGGTTTAGATGAGGCTAATATTTTTGATATTTCTTAAAGCTCGACTGAATCAAAACAGTCCAAACACAAATGAGGTTCTACAGTTCTCTCTGATGCTGCCTCACTTACTGAAAGAGAAGTAATCATGTTTGGGAGGATGCCAATGATTTTATTTTTAATAGAATTAATTTTATTTATGAAGAATGCCATAAAATCATCACTGCTAAGAGCTGGGGGGATAGTTGGCTAAACAGAGCTATGACTTTGTGTAAGTTTGGCAACTATACTAAAAAGAAACCTAGGATTGTTTTTATTCGCCTCTATTAATGATGAAAAATCTGCTGTTCTAGTTTGTCGAAGGGTCATTTCATACAGCAGTAGACTGTTATTCCAGGTTAAATAGGAATCCTCTAGATGTGTAGAGCGCTATTTTCTCTCCAACTTCCTAGTATTCTGCTTTAAAGTATGCAGCTCTGTGTTAAACCAAGGAGTCAGCCTCCTATGGCTAGCCACTTTCTTTTTTAAGAGGGCTACACTATCTAATGCCAAATGCAATGAGGACGTAACGCTGTGAACCAGACCATCAATTTCTGAAGGGTTAGAGATTGAATTGCTGCCATCCACTGTGTTACTCTGAGACACAGAGGAAAGTAAGAATGGAACAGATCCTTTAAAAACTGTTACAGCATTGTCTGATAAAGCTCTACTATAATTACATTTTCTTTCAGATTTAATATGGTCAGTTAAAGTAAATTCAAAAGTTATCAAGAAGTGGTCAGACAGGACCGGGTTTTGTGGGTGGATTATCACTATTAAAAAGATTGATGTTAAAGTCTCCTAGTATAACACATTTTGCCTTCATTATTAATGACATTCAGTGTGGCATTAAGTACTTCATAAAAGCAGGTAATGTCATTGTCTGGTGGTCTGTAGATACAGTCAAAAACAACATTGTTACCACCAAGATGTAATTTCCAAAAATACAGACTCAGCCTTAACTACATTTAATACCTTGGCTAAATCCTGTCTCAGTTTATACTGAAGCTTATTATGGACTAAAATGAAAACTCCCCCTCATTCCTTTTCCTTTCTGGATGAATTTGTGATTGAATACTCTGACATGTTGTAAATCTCTGCATTTTCCTCAGAAAGCCATGTTTCAGTTAGACCAATAATTAGGAATTCATATTTTAAAGCTGCGAGGAAATGAGTGAATTCATCAATGTTCTTTGGAAGGCTGAGTGCATTTAAATGCAGTGTTGAGTTTCCTTATGCTATAAGGAATGGTGTATTTCAGTTTGTGAAATGTGACTATCTTAGGTGGGTTCCTCCAAATTAAAATCCAACCCAGGTCCCCGAGCAGCTTTGGACCGGCCCGGTTACATCTGTCACACGCACACGTGGCAGGTGTTGTGCTGAGAAATGCATGCCTGCCGAAAATTGCATCCCCTGCCGCGGGTGCTCATGTAGAAAGTTGAATTATATAGAAAATGGTAAATGGTAAATAATTCATAGCAGCCTTATTATTTGATATAGCAGGGGATGCATTTCTTGGCAGGGAAAATTATGAGGTTGCCTAGAATTGCATCCCCTCTTTTGAACCCAAAAATTATGCTAAAGAGCTAGAATTCACACCAGTAGCTCATAAAGCTTGTGGAATTACATAGAAAATCTTACATCATTCATAACTTGCTTATTCTTTGAAATAGCAGGGGATGCATTTGCACAAGAAATCCATCCCCCGCTATGTCAAATCATAAGACTGTTATGAACGATGTAACATTTTCTATGTAATTCCACATGCTTTATGAGCTACTGGTGTGAATTCTAGCTCTATAGGATAATTTTTGGGTTCAAAAGAGGGGGGATGCATTTCTCGGCAACCTCATAATTTGCCCTGCCGAAAAATGTATCCCCTGCTATATCAAAGAATTAGCAAGTTATAATAATAATAATAAGACTGCTATGAATGATGTAAGATTTTCTATAAAATTCCACTTTCTTTATGAGCCACTGGTGTGAATTCCAGCTCTATAGGACAATTGTTGGGTCAAAAAGAGAGGAAGTGCATACTGTGGCAACCTTAAAATCTCCATTTCCAAAAGATGCCCTGTTATTTTAGAGATTTAAGTGTGGGATAAATATTATTTTATAGAACAATGTATGATCTTTGGGCTGCTGGTTTTATTTTCAAACCTGTCCCATGTATTTTTGGGTTAAAGGATGGTACACTATGGGGGAGTTGGATTTTTGGGTTCTATTTATAGTTTTTGAAAGGGGCATTCACAAACAAACAACCAGGGAGGAGTTTTTTTTATAGCCTACTTTATTGATAATTAAAATAAGGAACTTCATAACAATAAAATGTCCAAGTACTGACTCCCCCCCAGAACAAAACATGATTTTCTTGTCTTCCATAACGGACAATTAGGGGGTATATGGTGTATTTTACATAATTTATGTGGGCTATTAATTAAGAGTTTTTAGACCAACCGATAACATAATTGCGTACTCTGCCATTAACAGCAGATAAAACGTTTTCTTATGTAGGCTACATTGTGTCCCGTTTGCACCCATATCAGCCTTTAATCGCTGATTTAAAAAGTTTAGATGTTATACAATGCTTTAACTATCACGCTGTTGGTAGAAAAAGCGCAGAATGTGACCCATAAACACCGAAAGATACTCCTGAGACACTGACGTTAAAACAGTAAAGTTAAACGAATTCAGATAAAAGGTGTCAAAGTCGTCCTTTTTTACATTTATCTGCCATAAAACAGTACATTTTCAAGACGTACATGCATAGGAAACATGGTAATATTACGAATATCTTTAAAAGTCGCCGCGTCGCTGATATTTTAATCCGTTTTCGTTATCAGGGAGTTTTGAACGATGCGCGTTCCCGCGGCAGGGGATGCAATTTTCGGCAGGCATGCATTTCTCGGCATAACACCGGGCCGGGCCGGGTCGGGCACGTACAGTAGTTACCAGGTAGTTACTGTACACGCTGAGCTGGATGGAGATGTTACGTTCCATTGAATTATTCTTCTCGCTGATCTATCAATCCCCGCCTAAAACCTCGCGAAGTTTCCGCCTGCGCTGGATTTCGCTGGGCAGACAGGCAGAAAAACAGCCACCGGGCGGAGGAAGCAGGCATAGAGCCGTGTGGAGGCGAGTCCAAGAAAGGTGGAGACTCCGACTCCTGGCTAACTTCCTGCACTGTAATCTTCAAGAGAGAGAACTCAGGAGGACTGGACCGCTGCTGAGACTGGGACGGACGGACGGATGGATATAAGGCTCGTTTAGCTTGTTTTCGGTACTAATTCGACCAACACCCCCTCTCCTCTGTGGTTGGTCGCTCCTATCCACCTGGACAGTCGCTTGTTAGCTGGGAGGAAGATTCCTAACATTTGATTCTGCGGGGCTTTCCGAGAAACAGGAATGGGTGAGTTTTCCAGTGATGTGGCGCTTCTGTTTTTTGTTGTTTCCCCCTGACAGTCTCTAGAAGGATAGTCGATCCTGTATATAAACCATAACGCAACTGTCAGCGTCTTATGATATTTTTTATTCGCTTCTGGAAGCCGACAGTTAAAAGTTAGCAAAGCCCGAAGCTAGCTGATTAGCCTAGCCAGCTAGCGGTGTGGTTGACAGGATAACGCCAGCTTCTTCCCTGGATGTCGCGGTGTTTTAGTTTTTTTTTTTGGTGAGCTGTCTTTAAACTGCAGTCGGGTTGTTTACTGTAGAATCATATGAAGCTACTAACCCCGCCACCCCACCCAGAATTCCCCGTTTCATTTCCCATCTGACTTTGCTCCGTCAGTCCCAAGTTCTGTGGATTACTCCGGACTCTAAGGCGTCTTCTCGGTGCTGCAAAGGTTAACTTCCTCTTATGCCGTGTGCCTCCAGGCTGACTGACTGCGTGAATGTGTAAATCCACTGGCTCAGCAGGAGAACCATGACTCTGAGGGATTGGCTACCAGGGAGCTGTCAGCAGGTGTGGAACAGGGGGATCAGGAGTCTGATCCTACCAAGGTTTCCCCAGAGTTAACTATGATAATATTGTGATCTAGCAACTAATGTATTGAAAGGCATAATTGCTGTGTATGGTGCATATTGGTGTTTAATATGGCAACAGCTGCATCATAATCCCGAGGAAATCTTGGATCTGTCTCCATATTCCCTGTCCTACCTGTTGCATATAGCTGGGTGTGCAGACTGTGGTTAATGTGGCTGGGCTCTCTGGACCAGCCTAATGGGTCTGTAATGTGGTCTAACAGGTTTCTGGTTTGGCTGCATAGAGCGTTCTGCTGCTGGTATGTTCAGAGTTAAAACAATGCTGAAGGAAAAAATAGAGGTTGCCAAAACAGCTTCAGCGAGTGTGTTTCTGCTTCTGAGAATGGATGGATGTGCTGATGTTTGTTTCAGTGTACTCTGGGTTGTGTTTAAACATGTTGCAGGTATCAGTATGTGGCCCTCATGTTCATCTACTCTCCACGGCTTGTTGGGCTGCATTCCACAAAACAGGTCTTTTCTTCCCCTTATCAAAACATCACTTTTGGTTTGAAACTACAGTCCTCCTTACTTCTATGGAAACATTTGCATGTTGCCTTGTGTTTGTTTTTTGTCAGATTATATTGAGTAAGAAAAGGGTTTGTTTAAAATATTATCTCTTTACATTTTTTAACTCTCGTAAGAAAAGCTGCAACATCGTTGTACCTTGCTAGATATAGACCATCAGGCTTTTCCAGGTTTAGGTTCTGAAGGTGGGGATTGGCTCTTATTGTTTATGTTACTGTCCATCATGGCAAGAAGATCATCATTCATATACTAAATTCAATATCTGTTAGGGCTGGACGATAATTCATTAACAATATATATTGATCGATAGATGTGTGGTGCGATAGGGAAAAAAGGGTCGATTACAAAAGTTCAATAACATTTTTTTCCCCGTCTTTCATCATAGCCTATCATGTAGCTTATTACAACAGTCATTACTTACTGTAAAACAGTCCAAAACACAGATCCAGGCATACTGTGCTTTTCTCAAACCACAGAAGAGACCAAATGAGTTGAACAGTTAAAGATGTCCCAGCAAGGAACAACAGAGGAACCTGTCCTGAAGAAAGGTTTAAATAGTTCACCAGCAGCTACATGTTGCATCCCGTTTTAAACCAGTGCACTAAATGGTAAATGGCCTGCATTTGCATAGGGCTTTTTCAGTCAGAGGACCACAAAGCGCTTTACAATACATTACATGTTGGTCTACATATTTTGCCTGTTGGATGGCCTGCCCATACCTGCTGCATATTTGCTTGGTGTTATACATGCCTAACTTGGCCATAGTGACAGCGTGCTGACCCAAACAAAGGCTGGGAAGGAGGCTGACATGTTGGATATTAAACCCAGCCCCTCCTGGCCTCAGCTAATTTTTACTGACCTGCTTGGTGTTGGTTTCTTACCTGCTGGTAAATCATCTGATAAAGGTCAGTTTATCCAGCGGGCTTTTTCAAAAGGTGGCTTAAACTTACACTAAGAGATACCAGTTTACAGTTCTAATATGTAGTGTGTTAGCCTTTTTTCATTACAGTTACCATGGTTTTGATGTGTAAGGTGGGAGAAAGCTAACAGATCTGGTGAGACAGAGTCAGGTGCTGTTCCCACAGAGCTGTCTGAAACCTGCTGCTGATCTCAGCAAAGGGACACACAAATTAGAGCAGCAGCCAACATGTTGCTGTTCACAGAGCCACTGATAAAGTGCCTTTATTGATTTAAATGCCTATATTTACTCATTGCTGTTCCACAGACGTTGGAGGACCTGATTGCCCATAAACACACCACAGGTTAGGCTTGCTTGAGTTTTTGATGTGTATTAATAGAATATGTTTGCACCCTGCAATATTCTTACAATAAATGCTCAGTCAAATCATGTATGGCATGATTTCTGGATAAGGTGAAATGTGTAATTAATTGTTACCTTTGTCCCTGCAACAAATCCACATTTCTGTCTGTGTCCTTTGTTAGCATAAGTTGATATTCCCTGAACTGGCACCTCTCTCCATTTAGGAGTGCAGAGTCTGTTTTTAATAGTGCAATCCTGGAAGACTGTACATGAGTGCTTGACAAGGAATGACTTAACATGTTTCTTTTAAAACAAAATTATTTTTATTAAAAAAAAAAAAGCTTACTCACTTAAACTGTTAATTCATATTTGCATTTTTCAAATTTTATGCAGGCAAGCTGAGGACATGTAAAGATTTTAAACTAGAGCTGATCAAATGTATTCACTCACACACAGGATCTCAGGAAGCACAAAGTACCCGGGGAAATTCTGCAAGAGATGTGAAGTTAAATAATCCAGGCATAGATGTGTGAAAAGGAGGAGTTTTGGTTTGTAGTGTGTTTCCAGTCCAGTACTTGGATACCAACTGTTTTGGGTTAATGCTAGCATCCGACCTATAGGTTACAGTTTGCTTTTCTCCCTGGACTTTGGAAAAAGTGCATAATGAGAAATTCATCACAGAATAAAGGAATTAGAAGAACTCAGAATGAATGAAAAGCTTTAGTTCATACATATAAACAATCAATGTTAACATTAGAAAAAATAAACATAACAAAATTGTGACAAGGAACTATGTAAATCAATCTTCATAAGTGAGACTATACAATGTAATAAAGTTGAACAGTTTTCTAGTTAGAAAAAGAATAGAAACAAGTAAATACTTTTTTAAAATTGTGGCTCTTATTAACTTATATAGTCTTGCTATGAAGTGCAAATGTACTGAACCTATCTAGAGCTTTCCTAGTCATACTGACCACTCAAAGCACTTTACACTACACCCACACTCACCCATTTGTGTACTCAGACACACACATTTGTACAACGATATGCAGATCGGTAGGCATCTTGGGGTTATGTGCCCTGCCCAGGGGATGGAAAGCTGGAATTGGACCTACAACCTGTTGATTTCAAGACAACTACTCTGCTCACTGAGCCACAGTTGCTCCACCTATAAATTATCTAAATGAGCTAT
The DNA here is from genome assembly GCA_963556495.2 of Valencia hispanica. Lineage (NCBI taxonomy): Eukaryota > Metazoa > Chordata > Actinopteri > Cyprinodontiformes > Valenciidae > Valencia > Valencia hispanica. The sequence continues at coordinate 250,369 of OY747719.1, forward strand.
GAAAATATATAATATGTCAACTGTAGCCTTTTCAAAATCTTCCTCATTGGGCTTTTTGCCCTGTTATGAATGTGATGAGCTTAGCATGTATTTCTTATTTACTTGTAAGACTTTATCTTCTATTGGTCTTGAAACGAAGGGGTCTAACTGCTATTCAAATGCCCTCTTGGATCAATAAAGTTTTCTGAATCTGAACCACGTCATTTATATCCAGTTGCTACTCTTTCTTACCTATATGCCTATAAAACTTGTCATATGTCTCTCTGTGTATTTTAGCCTGGTAAAGCTATAAATTTGTCTCTTCAGGCTTCTGTAGTAAGTAATTGTTGTTGTTGAGCAATCAGCATTGTGGCTATTGGGTTTTGTTTAAACTCAGCTAGTCAGATTGATATGAAACAACTAGCACTTTGTTAGGAATTGCAGCCAGCCTTCTGTGAAGGAAAATCTACTGGACTTTGTTTTTACTTTTTCTTCAGATATTAAACACTACAATTATCTCTAATAGAGCTCCTCAATGAATTAAATTGCTGTCTTCATCTTATATGTGCAAAATGGCACAAAGGACCGCTTTGATTCTCTATTTGATAAACGGTTTCTAGTGTCATGCATTTAACTTTGCATGCCACTATTATATTTAGTTGGACTTTGACTGCACTCAGTGCCCACTCCTAGAATGTTCAATTAAGTGGCGACTGTGGCTCAGGTGGTAGGAATTCGTCCCGCAATTGGTGGGTTGCTGGTTCGAGTCCCCGCTCTGTTCGTCTCGGTCGTTGTGTCCTTGGGCAAGACACTTAACTCTGTTGCCTGCTGGTGGTGGTCAGAGGGCCTGGTGACGCCTGTGTCCGGCAGCACCGCCTCTGTCAGTGTGCCCCAGGGCAGCTGTGGCTACAATGTAGTAGCTTGCCACCATCGGCGTGTGAATGTGTGCGTGAATGGGTGAATGACTGAATGTAGTTTAAGCGCTTTGTGGTCCTCTGACTGACTGAAAAAGCGCTATACAAATGCAGGCCATTTACCATTTAAGTGATTTAGATCATGGAAAGTAGTGACTTTCCAATCCCAAAACAGAAACAGGAGTGAGGAAACTATAGCCTGTTTCAAAAGACACCCCGTGGCGGCATATCAGGTTAATACTGCCTTCACGGCATGTCCTTTGAATGTGGCATGACAAGGGGACAATATTGCGCCATTTGTTCCGCCAAGCTTGATAGTAATATCTCAACGCCGGACTCGACCACTTATGAATAACCAAAGGCTCCCTGGTGCCGCCTCCACTTTGCAGAAAAGTGGCACCATTGATGCCTATCTCCAGCTATCATGGGGCGAGAGGCGGGGTAAACCCTGGACAGGTCGCCAGTCCATCGGAGGGCAACACAGAGACACACAGGACAAACAACCATACACACGCACACACACTCACTCATACCTAAGGGCAATTTAGAGAAACCAATTAACCCAACAGTCTTGTTTTTGGACTGTGGGAGGAAGCCGAAGTACCCGGAGAGAACCCACGCATGCACAGGGAGAACATGCAGACTCCATGCAGAAAGACCCCAGGCTGGGATTGATAATGATTAGAGATATTCTTGAAGTCTGACCAGCCAATTGGGATTTTAAAAGATTGAAATTTATTTTTGTAAGGACTAAAATTCAATTCAGCTCATTTGTATAACACATAAGAGTTAGTTGATAGTTATTATTCATAAGATTTGTTACATTTATTTGTCAAAACATTTACACTGGGTAGAAATAAGTATTAAAGATATTGTATTTCTCTGTTGGAATACTTCTTAGATTTCTCTCTTAAGGAGCAGATTAACTATTTTCTAAAATGCATATGAAAAAGGGATGGGCATTCGATTAAACTGTCTTCATCAATCATCGGGAGAATTAACGATCAATTTTCGATTAATCATTGATATTTTTATATTAAAATTAAGTGTTCATAGACTATATTAAAATGCAGTGAGAATAGAAAAATAGCGTGTTTCCTTCATTACAAGTGGGACACCTCTTATGGAAGTTAAACGGAATTAATTCACGGTAGTTGCACAAAGAAAATATGCGCTATAAGCACGGGAGCAGACAGCTAAAAGACGGTACTCATTAACACAACTGACGCTCATTTTTTGTTCTCCAAAAAGTAAAAAGAAAAAAAATTTCATGTTAAACAATAACTTGATAAAAAAATATAATATTTATAGGTCTGATAGTTTTGTGTTACATTTGGCCAAAAGAGTAGGGAAAGAGGATGAGAGAGATCAGCGTACCTAACAATGAATTAGGTTCATTGACAGAGTAAAAGGCAAAAACAAAAGAAACCGTAACTTATATAAGACTTGAGCACCAGTCTACTGATTTTTGTTGAGAAAGATGAGCATGTTAACATGCACTGGGGTCAGAAGCGAAAGCAGCCTGGTTACCAGACTGAAGGTCACCAGGCTGCTGCAGCGTCTGACCTGCAGCGCAGAGATCACCTGCTGTGAGGGGACAGACGTCGCTGTGATACACATACCTCCGTGCTAACTTGGCAAGCCTCTGGAATCTTGTTTAATTCATTTTCCATCAGTCTGTAGGGGTGCAATACAGGGGTGGGGTAGCCTCCCTCAGAAAGTAATTGGTGAGAAAGTTTCTCTGCTCTGACCACTACTGTGTGTTTTTTAACATCACCCGTTTTATCCAGCAGGAGAAACTCTGTGTGAACTGTCAGGAAGCGACATCTAACCCCTGAAGTGGCTGCAGGATTTCTAGAAGTTTTTTAAAAATTTCCTCCTATTCTCTTACCTGCCCCCTGTGATTTTATTGTCAGTGATTTTAACAGTAGGCTTCAGTCCGTTCTTGACCTGCTGGCTCCACTTAAAGTTCAAAGTTTACACTCTAAAGCTGCACCGCCGCTGAGAAATGAAAACTTTAGAAAATAAAGAGAAATTGTAGGGCAGCAGAGAGAAAATGGATGAAAAGTAAAACCACAATAAACCATGAAATATACATATCTTCTCAAATTATACAATAATGCAGTAAGAAATTCAAGAAACTCATACTTTTCCAAAATCATCTCAGAACATAAAGATAATTATAAAATCCTTTTTTCCACCATTGACAAACTTTTTAACAGAGCTACTAACATTTCAGAAAACTCCCTCAAACAATCTTTATGAGGAGTTTGCAGACCACTTCAGAGGGAAGGTAGACACCATCAGATGTAATATTTTATCTTCTCAGAGTAACATGGTTTTACACAAATCTGATCATGTGTCTCTACCAGAGGAAACGCTGGACAGGTTCTTCTTGGTAGAAGCTGGGACTCTTGATAAAGTTGTCTCCTCAGTGAGGCCCACCACATGTGTTTTGGACCCGCTTCCCACTTTCTTTTTTAAGCAATTTTATGAATCTTTTAGAGATGAGATTTTATCCATGATAAATTGCTCCCTTCAAACAGGGGTTTTTCCTCCCCTGAGGGGTAGTGAGGCCCCTGCTAAAGAAGAGCAATTTAGATTTGAATGATTTTAACAATTTTTAGACCGGTATCTAACTGACCACTTTTAAGCAAAGTTTAAAAAAAAGCTTGTTTTAATTCAACTAATTGATTTTTTTTTTTTTTATTTTTTTTTTTTTATGAACACAATGTCCTGGAGAAATTTCAGTCTGGTTTTCAGGTGAACCACAGCACAGAGATGGCCCTTCTGAAGATTTCTTTTTTTTTTTTTTATTATCTCTTTATTCGGAAAGGCAAACATCCATCATTTACTTACAGCCTTAGTTGTTTAAGCACATGGACAAGGATGAATTCAGAAAGTTCTAGTGTTTTTGTCCATGTTGCCCTTCTGGGATTTTCCTTTTATGGACTTCTTATTTCAGTTAGAAACGGTCATAGAACAGAACAGAACAGAACAGGGGAGTGCACCATCTCTTTACAATAAATGATCAAATAAGAAATAACTAATTCAATTCAGTTTATTTATATAGCGCCAATTCACAACAGATGTCATCTCAAAGCACTTAACAAGAAGTCATTTCAATACATTTATACAAACATTCCAATCAGTTAAAAAGTTTCCTATTTAAGGAATCCCAGCAGATTGCATCAGTCATTAGCGTGAGGTTGGGCCCCGTTGATGCAGACTTTCCAACCACGGCAATCCTTCAGCAATCCCTCATACTGAGCAAGCATGTAGCGACGGTGGAGAGGAAACACTCCCCTTTAACAGGAAGAAACCTCCAACAGAACCAGGCTCAGTAGGAGCGGCCATCTGCCATGACCGTCTGGGGGTTTGAGAAGACAGAGCAGAGACACAGAAGGAACAGAAGATCTGATATAAGAGAACTTTCTATGTTACAGAAAGTAAAAAGTTGGTAACAGGACACAGTGGATGTTCAGTTACTGGGAGGATCATCCCAGTCGATGCCCCCCGTCCAACAGGGCATTGCAGCCAAGCAGGATACCAGACCAGGTATATCTTCAATGGAGAGAAAAACACTGAGAGAGAACAAAGTTAACAGTCGAAATAACAGAATGTACTGTAATACAACTGGAGAGTCGTAGGAGAAAAGGAAGTAGCAGAGTGAAGAAAATTGGTAAGTCTGTCCTCCAGCAGTCTAAGCCTATAGCAGCATAACTACAGAGATAGCTCAGGATGACCTTAGCCACTCTAACTATAAGCTTTATCAAAAAGGAAAGTTTTAAGCCTGGGCTTAAAAGTAAACAGAGTGTCTGCCTCACAGACTAAAGCTGGGAGCTGGTTCCACAGGAGAGGAGCCTGATAACTAAAAGATCTGCCTCCCATTCTACTTTTAGAAATCCTAGGAACTACAAGTAAACCTGCAGTCTGGGAGCGAAGGGCTCTGTTAGGAACATAAGGAACAATTAGATCTCTGATGTATGATGGAGCTTGATTATTAAGGGCTTTGTATGTAAGAAGAAGGATCTTAAATTCTATTCTGGATTTAACAGGGAGCCAATGAAGGGAAGCTAAAACAGGAGGAATGTGATCTCTCTTTTTAATATTCATCAGAACTCTTGCTGCCGCATTTTGGATCAACTGAAGGCTTTTAATGGCATTTTGTGGACTACCTGATAGTAAAGAATTACAGTAGTCCAGCCTTGAGGTAACAAATGCATGGACTAGTTTCTCAGCATCACTCCTGGACAGGATGTTTCTAATTTTAGCAATTTTCCGGAGGTGAATGAAAGAAATCCTAGAAACCTGTTTAATATGGGATTTAAATGTCAAGTCTCGATCAAAAATAACACCGAGGTTCTTTACGTTATTACTGGGGGCCAATTTAATGCCATCCAGATGAAGTGATTGACTAATCAGTTTCTGTTTAAGAACTTCTGGTCCAAAGACAGCAACTTCTGTTTTGTCAGAATTTAAAAGCAAAAAGTTTAGGGTCATCCATGTTTTTATGTCTTCCAGACATGCCTGTAATCTACCTAACTGACTGGGTTCATCAGGATTTATGGATAAATATAGTTGTGTATCATCTGCATAGCTGTGGAAATTTATCCCATCCTGTCTAATGATTCTACCAATTGGAAGCATATATATGGTGAACAGAATTGGTCCAAGTACAGAACCCTGTGGAACTCCACAAGTAACCCTTGAGAGTGAAGATTTATCATTTAGATGAACAAATTGGAATCTATCAGACAAATATGATTTAAACCAGCCTAGTGCTGTTCCTTTGATCCCTGCAACATGTTCAAGCCTTTCTAAGAGAATATTATGATCGACTGTGTCAAAAGCAGCACTGAGATCTAACAAAACCAGAACAGACACAAGTCCATTATCTGAGGGCATGAGAATATCATTAGTAACCTTCACCAGTGCTGTTTCAGTGCTATGATGAGCTCTAAAACCTGACTGAAACTCTTCAAACAGCTCGTTACTGTTTAGATGTTCACAGACTTGATTAGCAACAATTTTCTCAAGGACTTTGGATAAGAAAGGAAGGTTAGATATAGGTCTGTAATTCACTAAGTCATCTTGTTCAAGGGGAGGTTTCTTGAGTAAAGGTTTAATTACAGCTATTTTAAATTCCTGTGGTACGTATCCGTTTACTAAGGATAGATTCATCATATCCAAAATGGGGCCAGGAACCAAATGGAACACTTCTTTAAATAATTTGGTTGGGATTGGGTCCAACATACAAGTTGAAGGTTTAGATGAGGCTAATATTTTTGATAATTCCGATAGCTCGACTGAATCAAAACAGCCTAAGCACAACTGAGGTTCTACAGTTCTTTCCGATAGTGCCTCATTTACTGAGGAAGAAGTAATCATGTTTGGGAGGATGCCAATGATTTTATTTTTAATAGAATTAATTTTATTTATGAAGAATCCCATAAAATCATCACTGCTAAGAGCTGGGGGAATAGTTGGCTCAACAGAGCTATGACTCTAAGTTTGGCAACTGTACTAAAAAGAAACATAGGATTGTTTTTATTTGCCTCTATTAATGATGAAAAATATGCTGTTCTAGCTTGTCGAAGGGTCTTTTTATACAGCAATAGACTGTTATTCCAGGTTAAATAGGAATCCTCTAGGTGTGTAGAGCGCCATTTTCTCTCCAACTTCCTAGTATTCTGCTTTAAAGTACGCAACTCTGCGTTGAACCTAGGAGTCAGCCTCCTATGGCTAGCCACTTTCTTTTTTAAGGGGGCTACACTATCTAATGCCAAATGCAATGAGGACGTAACGCTGTGAACCAGATCATCAATTTCTGAAGGGTTAGAGATAGAATTGCTCCCATCCACTGTGTTACTCTGAGACACTGAGGAAAGTAAGAATGGAACAGATTCTTTAAAAATTGTTACAGCATTGTCTGATAAAGCTCTACTATAATGAAATTTTCTTTCAGATTTAAGATGGTCAGTTAAAATAAATTCAAAAGTTATTAAGAAGTGGTCAGACAGGACCGGGTTATGTGGGTGGACTGTTATTTCCTCACACTCAATACCGTATGTCAGTACAAGGTCCAAAGTGTGTTTACCCGAGTGGGTCGATCCCTGTACTTTTTGAGTAAAGCCAATTGAGTCTAAAATAGCATTAAAGGCTGCATTTAGGCTATCACTTTCAGTATCCACATGAATATTAAAGTCCCCCACTATAATAACCCTATCAGTATTTAATACTAAATCAGATAAAAAATGTGAGATCTGATCCAAGAATTGAGAGTAAGGGCCTGGTGGACGATACAAAACCACAAACAAAAATGGTCTTAATGTTTTGCAACTTGGATGAGGAAAATTAGGGGTTAGATGTTCAAAAGAACTGTAGCTATCAATTGGTCTGGGACTAATTAGTCAATCAGAACGAAAAATGGTTGCAACCTTTAAGTTCAGTTATACGGTGTTGTTGTTTTCTGAGTTTCGTTTATTCAGTGTGCAGGGTGACGGGCATTATAAGAACGTTTGCGTCTTTTGTGGGGTTTATAGCGTTCAAGGATAAGTTTCTTATGTACCTGATATGTCAGGAGAGACCTGACTGGTACCGCTGATTAAAAAACAACAACCTTGAACTACTAAACCGTCTCAATACGATTCATATTTCTTCAAGGAGTTGTTGTAAATGCTGATGGTTGGGGGCAGGAGTGATCTCTTGTAGCAGTCTGTGTAACAGCAAAACTGAAGACACACTGTTGTTGAATGATAATGTCACAAAGAGGATGCTGAGGATTGTCCATTATTACACACTGTTTTATGTCACTTTTTGTAAATACCCTGTTGTTTAATGCACAAATAGACCTGTATATTTTTAAATGATCCTACACTGTTGAACATTTCTTGAACCAGAGTATGCTATTTTAATAACTTCACAGTATTTTAGTTTTGTAATTTGCCCTTACTGTATACTACTACTCCTACTTCTGTTTTTTATATTTTGTATTTTTACCTTTGTGTGAATCTGTCTCTTTACTGGTATTACACTTTAATTTCCCCATTGGGAGACAATTAAGGGATTTTTATTCTATGTATTGCAATATTACCTAAATTGCTCACTTTCCTCAATGCATATGCACACACCTATGTATTAAATATCCACACTGATATAAATAATGCTGATATGTTAGCATTTTTACTTAAGTAGACATGGTTTTTCTTGTTGTTGTGCGTTCATTGTCTGCATTTTTATTGTTTGTGAGTAATGAGATGCACTACAGTTGGTTTTGTAGTGGTTTGTGTTTGTGCTACAACTTTTTTTTGTCTGTGCTACAAAAGCAGCTTAAGGAGACTCGTTTGCCCTGCATTAGCCTTATAGCTAGCAGCTCACTATTATGTTGTCTGAATTCCCCGTCTGCCGTAAATTGTGTGACGTTATGGTGTTGTTGTCGCCCATGCAACAGTGAATATTGATGTAGTGGAACTTGATGAGATCAAATACCAGGCCATTGTCAATCTTTTTGACAATCTCTATCTGTGGATGAATTTAAAACGTCATGCTTGTTGTTTTATAAGGTTATATCTGGTCATTTCCGCCTGATTTCGATCATTTAAAAATAAAGTGATTGGACCTGATTTCTGATCACGTGATCGTATCGGGACATCCCTACTCCAGAGTTTAAAAGGGGACATATTATGCAAATTGCACTTTTGTAGCTCTTAAATACAGTATGTTGTGCATTTAGAGTCTCTAGGAGTGCAAAAAAGCATAAATGAGTCACTCCAGGTGCTGTTGAGATATTTTTGTATACTGTTTTGGTCATAATTTTTAACCCGTTCTGGTTTCTCTATTCTCTGTTACGTATTATGAACCATTACGTCACAGTACTGTCGTTGGAACTGCTAAACAAGTTCATGGACTTAGGCAAAACATAGAGTGAATTCGCCATTTTTATTTCTCACAGCGATTTTGTAGTCCAAGTTCAAAAATGAAAGTGGAAAAGTCAAAATGTTGGGTTGTTTTATGTATTAATTGACACGATTCTTTATACCGTCCCCCCAGCATCAGAACCTCTGTGAGATGCCTGGTTAAGTTTGATTTCTCATAGTAATGTTCCCGCATCTGTGGGGAAAGCACTTCAGGGATTGGGCTTCAGCAACCAGTATTGATAAGGATTTGCTGTAAGACTTGGTCTTATTGAGGGGTCAGTTGCTGCTACTGATTATGGAAATGACGGATACAGCAAAGCAGTACGCTTCAAATAAATTACAGCAAATTTATTGTCTCTTGTCTATTGTTTTGATAACATTAGCATCAGACCTTCTGCTTATGTTAGCGCTATGTGCTTGGTATTTTAGTGCCCTGATGACATTTGCTTTATTTTTCAGGTTTTTGTCTCAAATCTGTCTCTGTTGACGAGAGACAGATTTGATGTGGAAACTAACTACAATGTAAAATATAATTGTCGGGTTACTTTAATTGTGTACTTGAACACACTATAAATATACTGACTGTATATTTAAAATATCCAAATAGACTGTAGAGTTAAAATATCATACCTTTACCTGTACTCCAAGGAAAATATTCCCAAGGTTTTGACTTGGGCTGTCTGCAGATGTACCTGACTTTAAATAGGCTCTACCAAAGACGTATGTCAACCCATGCCAATATATACAGTACTGTGCAAACATTGTTGGCTGGTGTGAAAAAATGCTTTAAACAAAGAATGTTTTCAGAAATATGTTTATTTTTATCCATTTACAAAATGCAAAGTGAGCAAACAAAAGAAAAATCTAATTAATATTTGGTGTTACTACCTTTTGCCTTCAAACCAGCAAAAAATCTTACAGGTACACTTGCACAAAGTCAGTGATGGGCTACGTTAGAAATTCCTTTTTAAAATACACTAGAGAATATAACAAAGCCTGTTATAGACAATAAATGACTGGTGTTAAAAACGTACTTCCACTATCACACGTACTCCTCCCTGTTAGCTCTGCATGTCTTCAGCTTTTTTTACTGCACAGATCTCAGATCTGCTTTCAATCTGTTGCACACACTTAGTTGGGACCTTGTTTCTATGAATGAAACGGTCTTTAGCTGCGCCCACTAAAACTCTGTCTTCAGCTTGTTATCTTCCATAACTAAAGCTAATATGATGAGAAATATACAAAGTGGACTATGAGGTATGTTGTGTAGCTGCTTAGCCTAATACACCTGGGATCAGTGGACCAAATAGAGCAGCCACCCTTTAAAATGGAAGTGAGCCAGGCGGTTGCTCACTGGATGATTGTGTCCCTGACTTCACAGAAAAAATCAATAATCATAGATGCCATTTTTCCAGACTTAACCACATTCACAGGTATTGCTCAGATGACACTGACTTCAGGTAGGCTAACTGTTCACACAGTGAAGCCACTCCTTCTGCTCCAGCCGACTCCCTTTTCCACTCAGCTGTGGCAGATATGTCAGGAATCCTCAGAAGGCCACTCCCATAGCTGAGGTGTGAAACGTTTGTGCCGTCAGCTTGTGTGTGAGTGGACAGTAAGCAGCTCTACTCGGTTATTTCATTTCAGATCCTCAGTGAGCAGGTGAAACCAGACACACATGGCTTCCTTTCTGTGTGTCGGTCATCCCTCAGTCATTTCCTGTCTTTCAAGCTAGAGAGGTTTAGGAGAGGAGTCTTCAGAACTTATCAGTTTTCATTTCTAGCATATGCTTCAGGACATGCATCCCTCCTGTAGGACAGCCTCTTGCTGTACTAAAGCAAGTTTTAGAATGATCATTCTAAAGGGAAACAATATGTTTAGATATGTGTGATGAATGAATTTTTTGTCTTAGATTACAACAAGCTAAATATTCCTCTGATAACCCTCATTCATTTAATCCCCATCCATACGGCCAGAGTAAGCTGACCTCGTCGGATAAATATCTCATCTGATCCTCCATGGCTGTTCCTTGGACAGTGGCCATGACTGGATGAATCAAGTCATTCTCCACGGTGTGTAGAGCTAAACACAGCTTCAGGCCCTGGTGTGATCAGTCTGGAAACTTTCAGTCCAGCTTACACTGTTTCCACAAACCTTTCTCTCAGTTGGAACCTAGGAACTAGGTCAAATAGTGAGAAGACCTGTTCCTGTTCAGAAATGCATCTGAATGCCTCATCCACAGGCCAACACTAACAAGTTCTCTGTATACAGAGCTGAGGCTGCTAACCAAGGTTGTGGAAGAGCTTTTCAACATTTTCTTCAGTGTACATCAGTGGGATTTTGTTTGATAGACCTACTCAAGGTAGCTTAAAAAAACTATTTATGTGTTAGAATGACTCACTTCAAAATCCAGAACCTGTCCAGTTGAGAATCTGCTTCAGGACTTGAAAACTAATGTTCAGAGACGTTTTCCATCCAATCTGAAGGAGCTTCAGTTGTTTTTCAAAGAATGGCCAAAAATGTCAGTCAGCACTTTTCAGATGTTACTTTAACTTCACAATTGTGAAAGTATTTTCGTTTGATCTATCACATACAATCCCTATGAATGACTGACTGATGTTTTTTGTTGCAATATGAAAAAGATCTGCAAGAAATTAGGGAGCAATAATAATTGAACTGCTCATCTCAAACAATCACCTATATCAGTGAACATAATATGACTCAGGTCCTCTTTTCCTCCCTCTCTAAGCAATGCTGAGAATGATTTCCTAAAGAGTTGGATGATTCGTGAGGGATGGGATGAGATGGGGTGTGTTTTATAGTTGCTGAGGTGTTGTATTCTGTGTGAGACTTGCAGGATGCCCCATGTGCTTCAGAAGCTCAATTTGAAGCGTCTCTTTTGTTTACTACAGCAGACGGTTTCTCTTCCTGTACCAACATCAACACATGATGTCAAATTACAGTCCATGACCTCGTCTGAGCTTTTTATTTGTATGTAAGTCGGATGGAGCTGCTTTGTGTCTGTATCTTATGTTGACTGTGTATGACTGTTTCACTGTGACGTGGGCTGGTTTTTACATGTGTAACTCCAGACTTAACATGAATATTTGGAGTTATATACTATATACAGAGACCTAACTGTGTGGAAGAAAAAAACGCTTTCTCATGTCACAAAATGTAAGATCCAAACACTCCACTGTTTAAGTTAAGGAGAATTCTTTTGAGCACATTTAGGATTGTGATGACAGTCTGTTTTAAACTGGTGCATTTAAGGCAGTGGTTCCCAAAGTGGGTGGGGATCATGAATGGATAAAAGAAATGCTTGGATAATGCTAACATAATGGACAGGTTTTTGACGAAGCTCCACATAAACACAAAGCAGAAGATAAAATGTCACCAAGCATGCTTCTAAAACACCTTCCTTCTAAGCCGAGGAGTAGAAATTATGACGAAGCAGAACTGGTCTTTGGTTTTGTTGCACCAAACACCTGCAAATGTTTAACTGAACTCATAGGAAGTTTCCTGTCGAGGAGTAATAAGCTGCACATAATTACGGAGGATTGAATACCTCGCCTTGCTATAAACATGGTTCCAACTATGACTGACGATAGCAGCCAGCAAACTACGGGTCATTTCTCTGTCCAGCAATGCCATTGGATAGCGCATTTATGACATGTCAAAGGACTCCTAGGATAATCTTGATGATGAGGTGCGTGGCAGCTGCTTTGTGAGGATCTGCACAGACTGTGTGAAGGCTATGGCAGCAAGCTCTAATCAAGCGCATCCCCCCCCCCAAATGCACAGTGGAAGCACAGCATGATGCGGCGCACTGGTGTCTAAACAGCCGAGCACTGAGCTGAGCGATGTTTTCGGGACAGTTGGCTACATCAAAACACGACCTGTCAAAGGCTGGATTTCTGCCGTACCGTTCGAGGTAATGGTCTCCGAGCAGACAGCCGTTCTGTTTCACCGCGAGTCCCGATGGCTGTCATGTGGGAAGGTGTTGTCCAGGGTCTTTAAACTGCCAGATGAGATCCGCATCTTTTTAAAGAAAGAGGGCAGGCTCACACCAGTTACTGAAAAGTTGTCATGATTAAACACCTCAGTCTTGCAACACAACCATTTACATATATTTTTTGCCATCTCAGGGAGTTGTTTGTATCTCGAAACCAATTGTGCACAGAGTTAAACCAAAAATTATTATACGGAGGGGAAGCTCTCGTTGTAAGCCGAAGGGGGGCCCAGCAGAAGTAGCTTGGGAACCAGGGAAATGGGTATCCAATCTATGTGGAGAAAGTCAGTGCTGGTTGGGCCAGCAGGTGTTTGTGAAAACTTAAACATCCTAAAAAAGAATTTGGCCAACTCTTCTATGCAGAATTGTTTTAATTCAGCTACATTTGGAGGGTTTTCAAGCATCAGTGGCCTTCTATAAAACTCTATTTCTAAGTTTATATAAACTTAGAAATAGAGCCTTTTTAGGCTCATTTATCTGGGTGGCTGGATATTCAAAAGAGTCAAATAGGCCCAGGGATAGCTTTTTAAAGTTCATTGAGTTATGAAAGATTGTGGCTACACATCCACCTCGTCCGTGTTTCCTGCTCTCACCTAAAAAAAATCTAATTTGGAGTAGATTCTATCAATACAGAAGTTTCATTATTTACGTTTAGCCAGGTTTCTGATTTTAAAAAAAGGGGCGTGTATATTATGTTCAGTGATAAATTCATTGATTAGGAATGACTTTCCTGATAAAGACCTAAAAAGCTCAGAAAAGAAAATAAGAAAAGAGAATAAGACTAGAGATCAGGAGAGGCTGCTCCTCCTTCAGCAGCTTCTATAGAGTGGTTTATGTAAACTATATATTTCTCTTAATTTTGATTGTGGCTTTATATTTAATGAAATGCCCAATTTAGTTCTACCAATTAAATATAGTTTTCTCTTTGTGTCTTCTGACTTCATTCTTGAACACATTATTGGTGCTGAAAATTGAAAACACTTTGTCTCCTGTATTCAGTAACACAATTCACACTGAAGAGTGCTGTTGTTAGTGCAGCATGGTAGCTCTTGGCCATGATGTGTTCATTAACCGAGGTGGGGAGAGTACCCACAAATTGTACGCAAGTAGAAGTAGCACAACTTCCAACAGTTTTGTTCAAGTAAAAGTACAAAGTAGTAATCCAAAAAATTACTTGAGTAAACAAATATTTACTAAAAAGGGTTCTAAAGCATTGAGTACTTGTTTTTAGATCATAACATATGACTTAATATTTAAAAATGATGTAACTGGACATAAATATCTAGTTATGTGCAAATTTTAAAGACTAAAATAAATAGAAATAAATGACATAATTGAAATTAATTTGATTTTGTAAAATATTTCTTTGAACACCCTGCAATTTTGCAAATTTTCTCACTTAGAAATAATGAAGGGGTCTGAAATTCACATGGTAGGTGCATTTTCACTGTGAGAGACAGCATTAAAAAAATATTTATGAAATCACATTGTCTGATTTTTAAATAATTTATTTGTATTTTATTGCTGCACGCAAATATTTAAACACCTGGCAATCAGCAAGAATTCTGGCTCTCAAAGACCTGTTACTCTGCTTTTAAAAAGTCCTACCCACCCCACAGTCAGTCAGACTTCAACTATTACCATGGCCAAGACCAGAGAGCTGTCAAGAGACACCAGAAACAAAATTGTAGGGGGGTGCCGATTAACCATAAATCGATTAATTCCAATGTGAAACGTGCAGAATCGATAGCGATTCAAAAGTGTTGAAAAATTGTTTACGTTTCATTATAATTAAATGAGAAAAACATAAAAGTCCGGGTTGTTGCATGGATATTTTTAAGGGACGGACAAACCGGCGAAACTTTCAGCCATGCAGCTCAAAATTTACAAGATACAGCAAATATTTTGCACTTCAAGGCGCGTTTCCACTATTGGAACTTTGCGATAATATGACCGAACCTTCCCGATATGCGCATGTCTCCACTTCACCCAACAGAGCCGTTTTCGAGTTCATTTCAGGAACCAACGGAGTTTGTTGTGTATCATGCTAGCACCAACATCTTCTTTTCCTTGGACATGTCTGGACATGTTTTTCAGTGCTGTCTGGGGCGTCCTCCCCTAGCTGCAGCTCATGTAGAATTGTCATCTAGAATTGCGCTGCTCTGGGTGGCTGCACGTTGGAGTGGCTCTGTTGGCTACATATTAAGTTTTGGTTTTTTGTACATCGGATCCTCTTTTTTTCTTAAAGAAGATTGCATTTTTTGACCTGTATACTTTCTAGTCTTTGGTGCTGTGAAGCTGGAAGGATTTTTGCTGTAAATCCTTCCTTTTTGACAATTTGTTATGATGCGTAACCATGGCAACAATGTGGTTTACAGCCGGGAGCAGCTGATTAACATCGCAAAAGCTGAAATAATACCTCAACTGAAGCCACAAATCCCTGATGAGTTGATAAGGAGAAGACGTGGATGCAGAGCAGGAGCGAAAAGGAGACAGAGAAAGAGGAAGTTAAAGCCATCTCTTCCGTCGATCATAATGGGCAACATAAGATCACTGGCTAAAACGATGGATGAACTCCAAGCCCTTACAAGGACTCAGCCAGAGTACCGTGAATGCAGTGTTATGTGTTTTACTGAGACGTGACTGCTGGATCATATCCCCGACTCCAACGTCTCTCTGCCAGGCTTCCTGACTGTACGAGCAGACAGAGATCTGAAGACGAGCAGAAAAAGAAAAGGAGGTGGAGTAGCAGTGCTTGTCAACAAAAGATGTGTCATCCAGGACATGTTACTGTGAAGTGTCGTCTCTGCAGCCCAGATGTCGAACTCTTGGCAGTGAGTTTTCGTCCATATTATTTACCAAGAGAGTTCACCAGTGTAATTCTGGCAGTTGTTTGCATTCCACCTTCAGCTGTTGCAGACAATGCATGTGATGTCATCAGTTCTGCTGTTGCTAAGCTACAGACACAGAACCCCAATGCATTTGTGGCAATATCTGGTGATTTTAATCATGCCTTGCTCTCTACTACACTTCCAACATTTCAAGAGTTTGTCAGCTGCTCTACAAGAGAAATCAGGACCTTGGATTTGTTTTATGCAAATGTAAAGGAGGCATACATGTCCAAACCAAGACCTCCTCTGGGACAATCAGATCACAATCTTATTTTTCTCTGTTCAGAATATAAACCACTTGTTCAGAGGCAACCTGTGACAAAACGAACTGTGAGAAAATGGTCACAGGAAGCTGAAGAAGCCCTGCAGGGTTGTTTTGCAACCAGACTGGATGATTCTTTGCCAAGCACATGGAGAGGACATCAATGCCATGACTGAGTGTGTGACTGACTATATAAACTTCTGTGTGGACAACCTCAACCCCACCAGAACAGTGAGATGCTTCCATAATAACAAACCCTGGATCACCAGTGACCTGAAGGAACTGCTAAACAAGAAAAAAAGAGCCTTCAGGGAGGGAGACAGGGAATTACTGAGGAGTATACAGAAGCAACTTAAAGTCAAGATCAGAGACAGCAAGGAGGCATACAGGAAGAAGCTGGAGAACAAACTACAGAGGAACAATATCAGAGATGTCTGGTCAGGAATGAGAAAGATCACAGGCTTTAAGGACAGGAAGGATTGGATAGAGCCAATGAACTGATCATATTCTTCAACAGGTTCAGTTCAGAAACTAGCTCAGCATCCCCCTCTCCTGTTCCCAGCCAAACAGACATCCCACTTTCCTCTGATCAACAGCTTTCCTTTTACACCTCGGATGTTTTATCCTTCACCTCAGCCATGGACTCTTCTAATTCCACAGGTTTGACTTCAACCAAGTCAGGAAATGCTGCGACCCCCTTTGCCTCCCCCTCCCACTTGTCTGTCTCCAAAAGTCAGGTGAAGAGGCAGCTGGAGAAACTGAACCGGAACAAGGCTGCAGGTCCAAATGGTGTCAGCCCCAGAGTCCTGAAGGCCTGTGCAGAGCAGCTCTGTGGGATTCTGCAGCACCTCTTCAACCTTAGCCTAACTCAGGAGAAAGTTCCAGTGTTGTGGAAGACATCCTGCCTTGTTCCAGTACCAAAACGAACTCACCCATCAGTCATCAATGACTATTGACCTGTTGCCCTGACATCCCACAGCATGAAGGTCCTGGAGGGACTCCTGTTGGCACCCCTGAGTAAGCAAACAAGAACGTATCAGGACCCACTGCAGTTTGCTTATCGCTGTGGAGTTGGAGTTGAAGATGCCATCATACACCTGCTTCAACCAACCCACTGTCATCTGGACAAAGCAGGCAGCACTGTGAGGATCATGT